>VCJC01000518.1:61813-83485 GCA_024140195.1 Backusella luteola
ATACCTCGCTGTTCATACAAATAAGAAAAAGATACGCCGCTTGTTTACTATTGAATGTATTATGACTCAATGTAATAATGACTCACTTTTTTTTTATTCACAGACATAAACCATGTGTTTTTTATTTTAATCATAATGATCCGCATCAAAGCACTAGTTTTGGATTCACTGTTCAATTTTGAATCGGTAGTTCCGCTTAGATCGAGCAACCAAAGTCTTGTGATATTTATAAATTGTCACTTACCATGATGAATAAAATAAAGTCTAGGTTTATATATATGGAGTTCCTATGATGGGAACAAATAAAGCGATATGATATATTATAAAAAGCTTAAAGGTGTCTCAGTTCTAGACTTTAGAGAATAAAGGCTGTATTTTTCTTCCTTTTAGAATTTATTAAACCATAATGATAAAGTATAATAAGTAATAGCGTTACAATTAATCAATAATCGAGAACGGGAATCTTTGAGTTGGCTGTTTTTGTATTCCAAAATATTAAAGAATGTATAGACTTTTTCTGTCCAAAGTAGGACCTTCTTTTCTAATGATATCGTTAACCCGGGACAAATGGATCCGAAGTATCAGAGCACTTAATGCAGCAATTAACATTGCTCCTCCGTTAATCATATTAGAACCAATGTAACGTGGAGCATCTGATGGCCAACCTGAATAAAGAGCAAAAGTACAAATCAATGCACCAAAGTTAGCTACAGAGGATACAATACCTGTAGCAGATGCAACAGCAACAGGGTCTTCTTTTGAATTGGCAGTCCAAGCCATTGCCTAGTATCAATTATAAGAGATAAAGAAAAAAAAAACATATCCTAATCATAATTATACTTACCAATGGAACAGTAGGATAAGTTCCTCCAGCCAATACCATTAATCCAAAATACCTTGCTCCAACGGGCTGAGCAAAGCTTAGAATACAAAAACCAAGAAAAGAAACGCAGGAGCATCCAATAATAAACCATCCTCTAGAATGGAAATGGTCGCTGCATCTTGTTATAATAAAGACCATAATACCACCAAATAAATAAGGGGGAATACACATCAAACTGACTTGAATGGAGGTAAATGTACCCATTTCTGAAACGATTTTTGGTAAAAAGTAACCTAATGAGGTTGCTGCCATAACTGGAGTAAAATAAAGTACACAGAACAGCCATACTTTAAAATCTTTTAGTTCACCCAATACTTGCTTCATGGTGCGCTTCATATTGCGCTCCTCAACGGTTTCCTGGTTATCTACTTGTAGACGTCTCTTAATACGTAAACGCTCATTCTCAGTTAAAAATCGAGTTGATTTCTCAGGGGTAGAAGGTAAATAAAATATAGTAGCAAGGCCAAACACCAAGGAAATCGCACCAGATATGATGAATAAATACTGCCATCCATATAAACCACCCTTTGTGTCTATCAATTGAATTCCTGCAGAAATCAAACCACCAAAAGCACCTGAGGCAGGACCAGCCAAATAAGTTACACCGATTCTGGAAGAAATCTCTTCTGGTCTGTACCAGAGTGTATTGTAAAAAGCTTGCGGGAATTAAAGTCAGCCAACAATTATTTTACCAAGAAAAAAAAAACTTACTAATGCCTATCAAAACAAAGTATTGAATCAGAATAAATTGGATACATGTCTTTATCTTATTTATTACCTGGCCAAAATCCGGCTTCAAACACACCCAACAAGAAACGCAACAGGTAAAAATGCCATGGTTTCGAAATTGCTGCCATGCAACCGGTAACAATACTCCAAGTAATCATAATACGAGCTATCCAGTACGCAGGGTTAACTCGAGCCATCATTAAATTTGAAGGCACTTCAAATATCTAACAACTGGAATAAATTGAAATGTTCTAGAAATAAGCATGTATATATTTACAATATAAGCGACATAAAAGAGGCCAAGTCCAATATTGTTCTCTTGAGGTGTCAGTCCCGCCGTGTCTGCAAGTGTATGCTTTTCTGCAGCATTCATTGTCATGGCATAACCTACATTGGCACGATCCTCGACGGACAAAAAGTACAAAATAAAAATCCATGGGACAATTCGCCAATCTAGCTTTCTAAGCAACTTTTTTTCTTGATCTCGATCCTCATTATCGCTAATTTCACTCATTTCACCAACACTAGCATTGCTCGAAACAGTACGTTGCCTAACATGCTCTTGAGTCTCAGATTCTTCTGTCTTTGCTTTCCCCATTGCTGTGGCTGCTGAAGAAGTTTACCTGAGGAAGAATAAGGGAAAAAAAATCGAAGCAATGTGGTGAGATATCTCTAACCAATCAAAAACGATTATTTTGCTCCAGGTGGGAAAAGTATATGATAATAAACACTGAGAGGATACGATTTACAACTTGTGACGAAAGAGGTTTTCTATTATTAAAAGGTATTTACCTTTTATCCTACATATTTATGTTTATCGACAGGTTTTTTAAATCCATACTTTTGTTTATTGTACCATGTCATTTTGAAACCATATTTAATGATTTCTATGCATTTTAATGTTAAATGCATTTGCCTTGGATGTACTTTTTTTTTTAGTAACAGCAGTTAAAATTCAAAAAGGTATATCACAGCAGTTAGTAAGTAAAGTATCAATATATTCAATGATTTGTTTGATCGACTATACCTAAGGTTTGATTACTGACGAAATTAGATAAATCACACACTGATAATATTTCTAATTCTAATATTCCCATAGTCCAAATTAAGCAGCTAGAGGTATTAAGGACGATAAAGCTTTCTTCTCCTGATGCTTTTGTTGTACTTATTATAATATAATAGCAATACCTACAATACTATATAATCCTTAGCTGTTCTTGGAATTAAAATACATTAAATAGGAAGAATCACTTTTTATTCAGTTAGGCTTTAGATTAGGATCTGTGCACTACTTAAAAGAGACATGCATGTGAATCATGTAAGAAATGGACTTGGCATATTTTCATTCTTAAAATGGTATTTAGAGCAGTTAACATGAGCTCAACAAGCCAATTGTTTTTGTCTTTTGAGATGTAGCGATTAAATTTTATCAAGAAGTATATCTACAAAAAAATATATATGAGGAGAAATAAGTATATCGAATATTAAAAAGATAAATGGAGTTAGGGATGACCTGTGATTATTTTTTATCCCTGTTCCTCCCTTCTCCGGGAGTTCGCAGATAAGCAGTTTATTTTATAATGCCACTGTTTTATTTCATTGTTTTTTATGTTGATATGTTGATATGTTGATAGGGCTGGAAATAAAAGGGGTTGTTTACAAAACTTGATTTATACACATTTCAGAATTTTATTATTTCAAAATTCAGCCTTAAACATAATGTGTTTCATACAAAGCCGTTGTAATAATGCAATGGGTTTAAAATTCAAAGTAGTATCAATGGATAGAGTCTTAAATTCATAATAAAAAAGGTCAAAATAAATATGTCTTATTAAGATCATTTTGATGGTCAATTTCAGGGTGATTATATCTTACTTTCTCCTGTTTTGGTTGCTTAGAATACAAACAATAAAAGTTTGACTATTTTATTCTATTAAATAAATCTAATTCAGATGAATTTACTCCAAATTTAATAATTAAATATATATATTGACTTTCTAAAGCAAAAATGCAGTAATTCCAAATACTCCCGTAAGACTGATTAAGCTAACTTTGAGATTCTTTGAAGCGGAGTTTGATGGGGAAGCAGTGGAATTAGTACTGGTTTTAGTAACAAGGCCGGGCGAAGCAGAAGAAGCAGGATTGGAAGCAGGGGCAGGTGGAAGAGAGTTAGTAGTTCCAGCAGGTGCACCTATAATGATAAAGTAAGGGGAGTAGGTAGTTTGCCCATTATTTCCGGTCATAACCAAGGAATCTAAATTTGGAAATTTAAATTGAGTATAACTTTTTTTTTGAAAAACACTTTTGAACTGTATAGAATGTAACAAATAAGTCAAAGTATATACTTACATGAACTTCCAGTTGGTATATTGGCTGGGACATTCCATACGAAACTTGATGGATTAACTGGTATAGGGGAAGGAAGGATATTGTTAAGAGCTAATTGCAGGTTAGCAGATCCACCGGATCTCAAGTCAATGCTTTGAATAGAAGTGGCAGAAGGGTCGGATACGGTCCTTTAAAACAGAAGGATGAGAATAAGCATTTTAAAATATATATTATTTATATTACCATGTAATAGTAAAAGGTCTACCAGCATTTACTACTTGCTATATCAGCAATAAGAAAATTAGTCACCTCTTTACTTAAACAACTATTAGAGTAGCTAATACAATTGTTGCGCACTTACTCCAAACCCTGGTAGATTGATTGCAACACCAGCATCTTTAGCTACAGGAGCCTGCGAGGATACAATGGCAATTGCAGCGAAGAATAACGTAAAAGCACCAAGTTTCATTGAAAGAATATAAACAAAAAGGAAAAGGAGGATAAAAAGGGAGTGTTCTTGATCTCTTTTTTTTTTTCAAGTATTATATGTAACTCTCAAAGCCACATATTGCATAAAAATATATACATATAATTATAATAAACAAGATATAATTAGGACACTTAAGTCACGTTGCATTGGCCTTGTATTATTACTTCTTCCATTTCATTATTCCCTTCACTTTCTCCTAAAGGGATATTATTGATTATATTTTTTTGTTTTAATAAATTTATATTCATCTTTAAAGAAAAGCAATAAGACTATTTTCTATTAGCAATGCTTTGATGAATTGAAAAATAAATTACTTGACTAAAATGTGTTGCCAAGTTTTATTCAGGTTGCTAGAGCTGAAGACATAATTCTGAGGCTTTAAATAAAGGAAGAAAAACAATAGATGCAGTAGTAGATAACCTGTATATTTAAAGTTTTGGTCATTCTAGTGCTCATGTGCATAACCAGATTAGTAAAATCTGCATACAAACAATTAAATTCCAAAATCGTATTCTTAGGGAATGGATCAACTAATCAAAAGTGCGTCAAATCATTATAATTATAATAGAGATATTGGTGATAGACATGATCCATTTTTAGAAGATATTTCAAAATATATCCAGCTTTTGATTCCATCGACAAAGAAAGATATCAAATCGTCTATATTAATCATATTGACTTGCTTCTATTATATCAAGATTAGCACACGGTAAGGGTTTATATGATGACCTCACACTAATTTATAGAACCCACTTCATTCATTCACTCAAAAAAAAATCCCGATCGGAAACGAAACGAATGAGATATAAGCCAAGGATTCATTTTTCATACGCCTTTTTCAATTTATTCGAGTCCAACTCTAATTAAAGTAATAAAAGGGGAACCTTTAAAAGTATGCTATATACCAAATGGTTCACATAGAGGTAAATAAGTACTGATATAAATTCGTATCAACAAAATCGTAATGTACCAAAGAACCAATTGGCTATAATGGAATGTTTTATGTAAAAAATAAAGGACTGAAACAATTATATTTTACGAAATATAACGACGCAAAAAAGATTATAATTTTAATCCGTTAGAGAATATGGGTGTTGAAATAGTAAAGGAAATAGACTTCCGGCTTAACTGAAATACAATAAAATTCAATAAAGTGATGTAAATATATATACAAAATATTAGCTAAAATTTAAAGGTCTTGTTTTTTTTATACTTTGTGTTTGATGTTTCGTGCTAATATTGAGGTTAAAAGATAAATAAAAGATTATAATTTATGTTCCTTTTTTATTCCGGAGCTTTTCTTTTATTTCTTTATCTTTTGAAGTTGTAGAAAAGTCGAGTGAACTCAGTCTTGTCATTGTTTTCTTGATATGGAGCCTGAATTAGAACCGTAAGTGTCTAGTAATCATGATAACATTCTAGTAATAATATTAATTATATTTTTAAATAATAGAGAAGAGCCCAATATTCAAAATAAAAGTACTTTACTTTACAAAATATAAAATATTAAAAGCGTCTTTCTAACATAAAACAACAACAATAGGGTCAATACCGGTGGAGATTCAGCCGGAAAATGAAAAAGTTTCGGTCAATACGCTCTATGATGAACTTTTATCTCAACCAGAAAGCAGCAAAATGTTAAAAGATGCCAGTACTTCAAATTATCCAAATTGGGAGGTGCCAGATTCTCCACTTTCAACGTACCAAGTTAGTGTCATATTTAAAGATTACCAGAACGTCTTTGGATTTCAAAAGGACAGTGTCAAAAATATGCAAGATCATTTATTGATAATGCTCAACTCTCGTGCAGCTCGAATGACACCTCGCCTCGCACTCTGGACATTGCATGCAGACTATATCGGAGGTGAAAACGCCAATTACAGAAAATGGTATTTCGTTGCACAGCTAGACCTAGATGATAAGCATTCGTTTAATGCCAACGCACAAAAGACACTTGAAGAGAACAAAAAAAAGTGGAGAGCGAATATGGAACAGTTATCAGACTATGAGCGAGTTGAACAACTAGCACTTTATTTATTGATTTGGGGAGAAGCTTCGACTTTAAGATACACACCAGAGCTGCTTTGCTTCATTTATTATGTAGCAGAGATGTACAAGAGAGGTGCCTCAAAAACAAAGACCGTCAACTTTCTTGATTCCGTCATCTCGCCACTGTATCAATATATACGTGATCAATCTTACCAGGTTGTTAGAGGACATTATATTCGACATGAACGAGACCACAGTAAAACTGTTGGATATGATGATATCAATCAACTATTTTGGAGCCGTAAAACTATCAATAACATCCAGCTAAAAGACAATAGAGGATTCATAAAAGACATACCCCCAGAACAGCACTATTTAGAGCTCAAAAACGTGGACTGGGAAATGACTTTCTCCAAGACATTTTATGAATCTCGATCCTGGTTTCACACAATCACAAACTTCTCAAGAGTCTGGATCATACATGCTTCTTCTTTCTGGTATTATATAGCCGCTCATGCAGAGTTTTTTTACACAGATACCATACGTGGAATAAAAACGGTCAATTTACCTAAAAAGCTTTCTGTTATTGGACTAGGTGGATTAATAGCTGTACTCTTGATGATTATTGCTACTTTGGCAGAATATTACTATATGCGACAATCTAACAGTAGTGCTCGGCTGCTGACATTGCGACTCGCTCTTCTTTTGGTTATCACAGCATGTCATGTCGCCATGTCCGTATATATTTTTGTATTTGATCAGTCTAGTAGGATATCAACCATCGTATCATCTGTTCAGCTTGGTGTTGGAGGTCTGATATCCGTTATTTTGGCGATAGTTCCACCATCAAATCTATTCCACAGAAAAAAGTCGAGTCAGCACCTTACATGTAGAACTTTTACTTCAAACTTTGCGTCATTGAGTTGCGGAGATCGCTTCTTATCCATTCTCCTTTGGCTTTGCATTTTTGCTAGTAAATTTCTGGAAACCTATTTCCTGTTAGCAATGTCGTTCAGAGACTCGCTACTTTCTGTCATCAATATGAATTTGAATAACTGTAGTATGGACCCGTGGATTGGTCAACAGGTGTGCCGTATTATGCCTATCCTAGCAACTGTGATGCTGCTGTTTGTGGAATTTGTCTTGTTTTTCTTGGATACGTACCTATGGTATATTGTCTGGAGCACTATATTTTCCGTGATACTTTCGTTCAGATTAGGAATATCAATGACTACGAGTAGGAGTGTCATGTTCTCAAAAGTGCCACGGAATATGTTTTCAAAGATTACTGCGGCAGGAAGTAGTGTTTCTGTATACCTGCGTCAATTAGCCTGTTCTCAAGTTTGGAATGCAATAGTGATGTCCATGCATAACGATCATAGGCTATCACTTGAAAATCTACAGTCGTTGCTGTACACAATGAAAATAAAGATGGATGAAAACGGAGAAGAGGTCCGAGAAATGCAAGCACCAAAAATATTTGATATCAACTCCAATAGCAAGCTGAAGGAGTTTTTCCCAAAGCAATCTGAAGCAGAGAGAAGACTTTCCTTTTTTGCTCAAAGCCTATCTACACAAATGCCTATGCCGTGCTCCGTCAAGTCAATGCCCACGTTTACGGTATTTACACCCCATTATGGAGAGAAGATTATCCTTTCTTTGCGTGAAATCATTCGAGAAGAAGACTCCACAACTAGAGTAACGCTTTTGGAATATCTCAAACGGCTTCATCCCGCAGAATGGGAAAACTTTGTTAAAGATACCAAGTTTATTCTTGACGATAGTGATATGTTGATCAAGCCTCAATCAAAGGACGACCTTCCTTTCTATTGCATTGGATTCAAATCATCAGCACCAGAAAGTACACTTCGCACTCGACTATGGGCGTCTGTTCGAGCTCAAACACTATATAGAACAATTGACGGCTTTATGAATTATGCACGAGCTTTGAAGACACTTTATCATGTCGAGAATTTCGAATTTCAAGATGGAGAAGAAGGAGTGGAACCTAAGTCAAGAAAAACAGAGGAGCAGGCTGAAAAAATCACGAATGAAAAGTTTAGATATCTGGTGGCTATGCAGCTGTATTCAAACTTTAATGAGGAAGACATTGCCAACTGTGAATACCTGTTAACAGAGTTTCCTAATTTACAAATTGCGTATATCGAAGAAGAAGCAGCCGCCGTTGAAGATGTCCCATCTACTTTTTATTCTGTTTTGATCGATGGACATTGTAAGAAGCTGGCAAATGGTAGACGAGCCCCGAAATATCGCATCAAATTACCAGGAAATCCGATACTTGGAGATGGCAAGTCAGACAATCAAAATCATGCCCTTATTTTCTATCGTGGTGAATATCTGCAGCTTGTAGATGCAAACCAAGACAACTACCTCGAGGAGTGTATCAAGATTCGCAGTCTTTTTGGAGAGTTTGAACAAGAGGGACCAGCACTGGACGAAAGCCGAGTATATGCTTTATATTCTAACGCAACAGATATTCCTCCTCCAGTTGCTATTGTTGGCGCTCGTGAATATATATTTTCAGAGAATGTTGGTATGCTGGGTGATGTCGCTGCAGGAAAAGAAAGAACGTTCAGCACTCTTACACAACGCATCATGGCCAAAATTGGAAGCCGTTTACATTATGGACATCCTGACTTTTTAAATGCCGTATTTATGACGACCCGTGGTGGTGTAAGCAAAGCTCAACGTGGCCTTCATTTGAACGAAGATATTTATGCTGGAATGAATGCCCTGTTAAGAGGAGGTCGAATCAGACATACCGAATATATGCAATGTGGAAAAGGTCGAGATCTAGGATTTTGCTCTATACTCAATTTTACAACCAAAATTGGTGCAGGTATGGGAGAGCAACTGCTCTCACGTGAATACTACTACTTGGGCACTCAGTTACCATTGGATCGCTTATTGACATTCTACTATGCTCATCCTGGTTTCCATATCAACAACATTATGATTATTTTTGCGGTTCAAATGCTTCTGCTCTGTATGACAGTGATTGGTACGATGAAGTCATCCTTGCCCATATGCAGAAACGATGATTGTTTTTTCTTTTATCCTTTTAACGAGTGGCTCTATCGTTGTATCATCTCGATATTCATTGTATTCTTTGTCTCCTTCCTTCCTCTAGTATTGCAGGAATTGACTGAAAGAGGTTTAATAAGAAGTATTGGTAGACTCGTAAAGCAGCTGGCTTCTTTCTCGTTTCTCTTTGAAGTATTTATTACTCAAATCTATTCCTATTCTATTCTTTCCAATCTCAGTTTTGGAGGTGCTCGCTATATTTCTACTGGAAGAGGTTTCGCAACATCCCGCTTGCCGTTTTCTGTTCTCTACTCGCGATTTGCCAACTCTAGTATTTATTTTGGTGCGCGCACAATGTTTATGCTACTATTTACTTTACTTTCTTTATCGATTCCTCATCTTGCCTATTTTTGGATCACGGTAGCTGCCTTGGTTATTTCTCCATTTTTGTTTAATCCTCACCAATTTGTCTTTACCAATTTCATTTATGATTATCGAGAATTTTTGGGCTGGCTAAGTCGAGGCAATTCTACTCGTTACCATGAGCACTCCTGGATCAGCTTTTGTCGATGTAATAGGACTAGGGTGACTGGAAACAAGAAGAAAGAAAGAGAGGATTCGAATCTATACGGTAACAAGCCCATCATGGCCGTTCCTCGAGCACGTCTTTCAAGTACCTTCTACCCAGAAATCTTGTTGCCATTTTTCCAGTGCGTTTTGTTCTTGACTTGTTATTGCTTCTTCAAGAGTCGTGAACAAGTAGATATTTATGGTATGTTGAAGAGTCCAGTGAATACTTATCTAGGTCCCACTGGTGCTCTTGGGCGCATTTTATGCATCGCTATTAGTCCTCTTGGATGGAATGCCATTGTATTAATTGTTGGTCAGCTTTTCTCAATCCTCTTTTCATCTCGCAAACGCACCGGTTTTTACGTATCTGTATTGGCGCATGGATTGGCAGTAATTGGTTTTGTTGTGTGCTATGAAGTATTTTGGACTTTGGAAAGATTCCAGTTGAAATCTACACTCCTTGGCTTGCTATCCATTTTCTCACTTCAACGTTTCATTTTTAAACTATTTGTGACCCTGATTATGACTCGTGAACTTCACCATGACGCTACTAATCGAGCCTGGTGGTCTGGAAGATGGAAGGAAAGCAATGTAAGTGTACTTATAAATATATATCTATCTATCTGCATATAACTAATATGCTTTAAATTTATATAGGTTAGATATCTTGGTAAGGCTTGCTTGCTTGCTAATAGATTAATGTCTTGTTTACTAACTCTATCAATTTTTATTAGCTCCTCGTGAATACTTTTGTAAGATCTTTGAAATGTCAATTTTTACAATTGATTTTATCCTTGGGCATATGATACTGTTTGTATTATTTCCATTTACATTGGTACCCTACATAGATAGATTACACTCCCTGTTGTTATTCTGGATCAGGCCATCCAAGCAAATTCGACCATCTGTATTGAGTACAAAAGAAAAAAGACAGCGAAGACTGGTAGCCCTCACATATGGCCCATTCTTTATTTTTATCTTGGTGTGGTTTGTTTCTCTGGTTCTTGTACCTCCCTACTTGGCTGCTCTTATGCTTCCTCAATACGAATACGTGGTTAAAGCGATTACAGACTTCATGTAATATCTGCATTATCATTATCGCAATTAACCGGTCTTGAAAAAAATCTATGATATATATATAAATCACTTGTTAAACACTTAATTATACATAAGATCTAATATAACATATTATTATTAATCATTAATCATTAATCATTTATCATTATACAAATCTATTATAAATTAATTCATACATAACGTCATCTTCTTTTTTTCTTAACTTCCAGTTTTAAAAGTACTTGTTTTATGCAATTTTACTTTAATTTTTTGCTATTTCTTATCTGCATGGTTTTATGGCTATTTCAAATCAAGACAATGCCATACAATTGGATGATTAATATCATTTAAAATCAAGATATAACAATACCGCTTTTATTATTGTTTCCATTATAAAGAATAAGAAAGGGTGATGTTAGAGTGTCTATCCTTTCAACTCCACGTGTAAGTGTAGTACAAAGTTTCTTCAGGACCAAGACGCAGACGGTAAACGCGGAATCCGAAGTGGATTTTAATTATTTATATTTACATCCAGAGCAAAAAGAAAAATAACCTTTCTATTTCCCTTTACATATTTTTCCTTTAATAAATAATGCCACCACCACCTAAACATTATTGGTTCCATATTAGCTATTGGGTTTATATCATCCCTGTAGCCTACTCTATTTACTTTGCACGTAAGTGCCTTGCCATCTAGTCATTCCCAAGATGAGCCGACTTTTTATTAATATTTCTATTGTTATTACTATTGCAGTTATGATGGCTCCACTCTCGGGTGTATTCAGACCAGTCGTAAAAACTGGTGTAGATAGATGTAATAAAGTGGCTGGTAAGTTTGTTTCGGCTAGATATTTGGAGAGAATGGCACATGAAAACGCGTAAGCTAACATGTGTAAAAGGACTCGATGGCTTCAAAAACTGTGAAGATTTCGTGTTATCCGATGAGCCTGGTGTAGCTTATGTAGGCTGTGATCCTATTAGATCTAAGGTCAATACCGTCATGAATTTTAATTCATTGGCACCTGGGGAAATCGCTCCTAGTGGAGCCATCTGGAAAGTTCGTTATACTGAAGTAAGTTAAAATAACCCTGGATCAAAGTATACAAAATATATTGATGGTTTTGTAACACATTAAAAAAAACAAAAAAAAATAGAATCCACCTGTTATTGAAAAGCTTGCTGTTGAAAATGGAGAATTAGAATTACCTAGTGATTATCATCCTCTCGGTGTTGCATTTGATGTTAACCCTTCTACTGGTCAGCGTACACTCCTCACAGTCAATTTGGCCCATAAGAACGGACCTAGTGTTGAATTATTTGACGTCAAAGATGCCAAACTTGTTTACAAAAAGTCAATTAGCCATCCAGAAATATATTCACCAAACAGTGTCCACGTTCTTTCCGATAGCCGTCTTCGCGCTGATGATGGCACACCCTCATTCTTCTTCTCCAATGATCACTATTTCTCTTCTGGTATTTTGAAGATGGTTGAAAATTACTTCTTTTATTTGAGCAATGTAAAGTTCTATAACGCTCGCACTGGTGAAGTTCAGAAGGCAGTAGATGGACTCTTGTTCGCCAATGGTGTATCAGGCACTGATGACACTCTATTTGTTGCCGAGGTCCACAAGATGGATATTAAGCAATACAAGATCAACATCAAGACTACACCTAAACTTCACGTCAGTCTTGATTTTGTCAAGGAAAAGGTATTTGAGATGGGTGTGGATAATGTCGCTTACAACCCCAAGACAAACCAAGTTGTCGTCGCTGGTCATCCCAAGTCTCTCCAAACAGTCACTTACATCTCCACAGCCAACAAGGAAGGTGTACCTTTGCCTCCCTCTCAGGTTGCTGCTTGGGATCTTAATACAGATCAAGTCAAGATTTTGTTTGAAGACGACGGCTCCTACTTTGGTAGTTCCACTGCTGGTGCCATTGATGCTGTCAATTCTAAACTTCTCGTTTCTGGACTTTATGAAGAAGGTTTATTGGTCTGTGACCTTTAAATAGCATGTAATAATAATAATAGCTATAATAATAGTAATAATAATCCCTCCCCCCGCTCATGATATACATATAATATTATTAAAAACATTAAAAAACATGAATACTTCAAATCAAAAGTATTTAACTTCTATTTATTCATTAAATTACAGCTCAAAAAAAAAGAGTCGCCATTTACACTATAGAGAACATGAGTTAAATTGAACGTATTGTTTCAATTAGTTAAAATATTTGTACTTACTGGCATACTTTCTGGTCCAATCTCTAGCAGTGGCCTCGTAGCGAGAACGGTCAGTCTTGTAAATATGGGCCAATTCAGGAACAAGAGGATCTAAACAAGAAAAAGATCAGCTTATATCAAAGGCAGCAAGGATTAGCTTCACTTACCATCAGGGTTGGGGTCTGTAAGAAGAGAGCATACGGAAAGAAGTACTAAAAATTCAAAAAATTCAAAATCACGTGAGCAAAACATTCAAACAACGGCCAAACAACATTTTCCCATCCAATAACTTGGTTTTTTCCCTACCCTTTGAGATTGTGAGCGCAGGTGACCACTGGTCCTTCAGAATATCCAAACAAATGCTTCCATTGCTGTTGATGTTGGGGTGGTAAATCTTGGTGGTGAAGTTAATCTAGAAATAAACATCAGCACAGTTGCAATTATACGGGATAAAAATAGATCCTACCTTTGGAGGTTTGAAGGGGTAATCAGTAGGGAAATGGATAGACAAGAAAAATACACCGCCTTGATAGGGACTATCCTCCTATTTTTTATTTAGATGTATTTGTACATTGTTAATAATAAGCATACGGATAACTTGTGCTTCTTTTCTTATACTTACAGGTCCCATAATAGTTGCCTGCCAATGGAAGAAGTCCTCGCCGATAGGTCCAGCAGAGCAGGAAGAGGGAGGATCACGTTCGAGATCTTTAAGTTCCTTTTGGAGTAAATTAGAGTATAATGAGTTAGATTAAGCTTCCCATACTTCTTTCTTTGGCTTTGTTGAATTGCAATGGCAGATTAGAGTTGGCTCTTTATTCTGCGCATTGCAATTTGCTACGTAAAATAATTTGGGTTTGATTAAAAAGGGAATGCTGTTGAGGGTAGCAAATCACCATTCTAAGCAATCTCAAGATTATCTTTGTAGCTCACTGATATTATAATACACATACCTTGTTAATACGCTTTAAAGCCATTGTATTGAGTCTTGATTGTCAATAAAGAAAAGATATATTTATAAAGAAAATAGAAAAGAATAGAAGTTTCAAGCAATTGTACAGTGTAAATGGCCAGAAACTTACAGTCACAAATTATATATCACGTGCTTTTGAACATTTGTCACAAACTTAGTAATATCTTTGTATGTATATATTTGAGCAATGCTTAATGTACACTTATGTAATCTTGGGTTTTCAGTCATGGTATGCTTTCCATTCTAAAACAAGACACCGATCAGCCTTCATCTGTAAAGCGGGCTGCAAAACGGCACTACACTAAATCATTTCAATGTGACCAATCATATCCAAAGATTTCCAGTTTAAATTATGGCCCAAAAACTCAGACACACTATGCTTGAGGATAAAGTAAACCTACATTTTCAAATATTTAAAAGTGAGCTCCAAAGAAATCCATCCAAATTTATAGTTCAAAGTTGGAAAACAAGTTGTGGTAGATGTGTTGGAAACCGTGTAGCGCAGCAGTACTTTCTCTATAATTCCATTTTTCTACTACACGCTCTTTATTTCAGGGTACATTTCTCTATCTAAAATAGATACTTTTGTACTAGCGTAATCAAAAGCTACTAATATTTTCAAAGATTTGGGTCAAAGCTGTCGAGAATCGTCTAGATGTTTCTATGCTTGGTATAGACTTGGTTTCACTCTGGGAAGAATGGAGCGTCCTAGTGCATTTTCAGTTGTAATGGCTTTATCAAAAAAAAAGATCCAAGTGTGATAATAAATCATTCCTCCAATGAAACTATTTGCACTTGAAAATACTTCTCAAAGTATACAATGCTAAGAAGGACAGACTGGTCACAGTCAATGGAATTTACATATTTGTTATGCTATTCAACTCCGATTCCGGACCGGACAAATGGTGAAGACCTTTTTCTCGGATTTGTCCGGTGTGAAGATCAAAGTCTTTAATGAATACCTTGATGCCATCATATTGTCTCCCTCTCTCAACTTAAAGGTAATATAATACTTCATCCATCTTCAAGAAGCTATCCATCTAAACCAAAATATTACAATAGATAATGGAAGCAGTTCAGACTTTCGGTCGCAAGGTGTGTATTTTCGATTGATTTGTGTTTATGTATAGAGGAAAGAAAAAGGAAAAGGGGAAAGACGCAAAGGACGAAAAAATGGAGAAAATGGATTTCAAAGAGAAGCGATAAAAAAATAATGTTTATAAAAGCGACAATTTCAAACGAAATCGAAATACATTCAATAAAAAACAATATTGCATCGACATTCGATAACATAACACCAAAAGAATCATGATTATAACGTGTAAATTTGGAATGGACATACCTTTCAGCGCCTTTTTTCTCTTTTTCTTTCTTTTTTCTCTTAAAGAAACACTCCTGTTTTTAAATATTTGATCGCTTATACGCCTTTTTTTTTTTTTACAGAAAACCGCCACTGCCGTTGCTCACTGTAAGCGTGGTCACGGTCTCATCCGTATCAACGGTTCCCCTATCGAGCTCCTTGAGCCCGAGATCTTGAAGTTCAAGGTTTACGAAGTTGTTCTTCTTTTGGGTGAGGAACGTTTCGCCAACGTTGATATCAGAATCCGCGTCCAAGGTGGTGGTCACACTTCTCAGGTTTATGCTATCCGCCAGGCTCTTGCCAAGGCCATCGTTGCTTTCTACCAAAAGTTTGTCGATGAGGCTGCCAAGAAGGAGATCAAGGAAACCCTCGTCCAATACGATCGTACTCTTCTCGTTGCCGATCCCCGTCGTTGCGAACCCAAGAAGTTCGCTGGTCCTGGTGCCCGTGCCCGTTACCAAAAGTCTTACCGTTAAATTTTCTTTTTTGTTTCTTCCATATTTTCTTTTTATATTTTTTTAGTGGGTATTCTCTGTTTTTTTTAAAAAAAAAATCTGCATAAAACTTAGAAAGGAAGTTCTATTATCTTT
Source organism: Backusella luteola (assembly GCA_024140195.1). Lineage (NCBI taxonomy): Eukaryota > Fungi > Mucoromycota > Mucoromycetes > Mucorales > Backusellaceae > Backusella > Backusella luteola. The sequence continues at coordinate 78,054 of VCJC01000518.1, forward strand.
ATAAATTGTGGAGTATATAATATCTTAAGGTTTTGTTTGTCTTTTGTTTTAATCATTTTGATAAGGTTATATTATCATGAAGTCCCTTCATTAGATTTGAAGGACTGTCAATAGTACTTGGCCAAGCATACTTTGTGAAAGGTTTATAAAGAAGATGGCTAAGCGCCATAAATAAAGTGATATACTCTTAAGGCCTATCTGTGTTGTATACACAATACTAATTTAACCATTAAATGGAGTTGATATCTTGGAGGAATTGCTTCCTATTTTACTTCAATTATCAGTGACTTCACGTAAAGAACAATGTCATTGGAGTTAAGCTATGGCTATGATTTTCTATATTTGAGGATAGAAACCCTTGTTTTGGCCCTAGCTTCCCTGATAATCGTTTCCATTGTAATCTTCATACGACCCATTAAAAAGCATCGTATTCAATAGAATAGACGGTTGTACCATAGAAAATACTGAAGCCTTTTAAATTAGTCTTTAGCAGTTAGCATTATTGAAATCAAGTGGTTATTAGTTGGAAAACTGATGATTATTTTCACTATTTTGATAATATTGATCTTACGTGTATAATTAGTGTTCTATAAAACGAATGCATGCTTCTTTATAAACGATTTTTCTAAAAATACGGCATTTTCTATAGGAAACCTCTGCTGATCTTTAGTAAAAATTGTAAAATGTCAAACCTTATTGATGACAGCTTAAAAATGGTAGCAGGAATATTAGCAAATCTTGACTCAAATTGAAATTGAATATTTTGTATTTATGTTGTCTCATTCTCATGACTTGATATAGCAACTCGTGGATAATATACTTAAAGCTATGTTATCGTATTGGTATAACCTCTACGCACAAAACATTCATCCTGTATTTCTATATTTAGCGCTTCTTGTTATGTAATCAATACCCCCTGTTAGTCCTCTGGAAGAGTTTTATTATTTCAGATAGAGTTCTATTGAAACCAAAGGGCTTTATTTTTCTTCTCAACTAGTAAGTACTGGGGATCATTCAAGAATGTAAATTAAATCATAAAGCATGAATATGCTTTCAAACACATAAAAATACTCTCTTTGCATGCTTCTCAGACGAATTGGCGTTTCTTACTTATTGTTCTTTTTATCGTGAGAAAGTGTGAGCACGCATGGCACGAGACGTCTATTGACCGAGGACAAAATACTACTTTTTTGTTACAGCCCATATGACCTCACTTTTTGTTTAAATTGGAGTATGTGTTTAGTAAAAGGCGTTAATCATTACCTTCTTTTTCTTGTTTAAAGATCTACATGAGCGGTTTCGTTCTTCAACTTAGAATTCCTTTACTGATTTACTAATTAAAACGACTTGATTCATAGGACCATATAAGCAATACCCAAATTACAAAAGCTATTGCTTAGTTCCGTATAGAACCTGTTTAGTAAATAAAAGGAGAGATAAAACCTATACTGTGATTGGTCCCTCTTATATTAAAGGCTGTTGCAATGCACAAAAAAACTCTAAAAAGTTAAAGAAAGGAAGCCCTTAAAAGTATATACAAGAACCATATTTTATTGGCATCATCTTTAATTGAATCACTATAAAGTATATACTACTTTATAAGTTAATATCATATCATATTTATATGTATCTGATACCTCATGAAACAAAGACATACATATGTTTTTATCCCAAAATTTATTGCGCATTTGACAAAAATTGTGGGAAGTTACACGAACTGAAATGTCATGAGAGAAAAAAAACAGGTTTGCATGATTGTGGTAAAAAAAGTCTCAAGAAAATCTTTCTTCACAACAAACGATCATTGTCAAGTAAACAATGTACCTGTTTCTTTTTCAATCAAACGAAACCATTCCCATGACACCAATGATAGGTTACCCCACAATATACCTAATGAAAAAAGCACATAGATTATCTATTCAAAGGGTATAATATAAAAAAAATAAACAACGGGAGGTATCTTGCGGTTCTCGTGACATTATTTACAAACGGAATGACCTGCAGATTATGGGTTCCATCAAATCTAACCAGTTTTTATTTGTGGGAATAAACAATACGCAAACATATTAATCATTTATTTTGAAATGAACAAAAGTTCGTTTCTCTTTAACAATCTTTGAAAAAAGCACAATGTGGTAGTAAATAAATGAATGATAGCATAGATAATACTTCAATATAAATATTTTTAACTAAAGCCAAAGAAGTTTATTGTTCTTAAAATACTTAAACAAACAAAAGTACAAACCTAACAAATTATTTTGTATTTATTAGCTAAACAGAACTGTATTCTACAAAAAATAAATAAACAAATATGATTTATGTCGTTGTATGAATCTTTAGAATGCATTCATTCAGAGAAAATAGTATCCTCATTTTTGAATTGAGTCGTATCTACAACAATCAATATTGACAGAGAACAGTCAAGCAAACTATTTTTGACCCCATTTCTCAGTTAATTTCGCATTAAAAACATTCAAACCCCGTGTGGTTATTCTGCAACAATTTAACATATTTGTTTTCATTTCAGCCAAGCGCCCAAAGCTCATGGGAATATTTTTTTATATGATGTATTATTTCTAAAAATCAATGTGTTTCTTAATGTAACATGGTTATCATATCCTTCCTTGAGTACTTCCAGTATATTTAAGCGAATAAAAAAAAGACAATATATTAGTACGAATCCGAGGCAAAAGAGGCATCAAGTGGGCGGAAAAGGTATATATGAAAAGCCTTTTTTTTCACATGTACAACAAAAACTTTGCTTTTTTTAGAATCAATAAGATTGCCTTTTCTACGTCATATTAAATGTATTGTTTGATGGCCAGTTTTTCTTAAAGCATTTTCATCACCTGATGAACGCGTTTGTAACCATAGGTGTGGGTAACTTTGATACAATAATCCAGGTCTAATTAAAGTACTCTAAATTATAGCTCAATTCAATACATTCCCATTTTTGAGCCATACTCACTTATGAGACATAATATTATATATCATCAAAAACATCAATGAGTAGACGGAGAAATTGGCCTGGGAAAATTAAAAATAAATAAAAAAATTGAACCGTCATATTTTTTCCCTAATATCAATGCAAGTTATTTCAGGTGGTGTGATACATCATTACTTTGTTTGAAAAAAAGTAGTCAAAAAAAAAGGTATAAATACCATTTTAAGCAGCTACGTTTAGAAAACATACCTTTTATTTCATTCTCTGAAACTACCCTATTTAACAATAACCATGGACTCTCAATTTAATCAAGAAGAAGACTTTGATAACACCGTTGACTCCTACTCTGTTACCATTAACGGCTTCATCTTCTGTACCCGCCACGGACTTGAGGTATGCGACAAGTGTCCAACCGATAATGTTAGTGCAAACAACATGATCGTTGAAGACATGCTCCGTGACAAGCTCTCTGAAGAAGAATACACTACCAAATGGAAAGGTGATGAACGTACACCTTTGAGTGTAGCTCACAAGTGGGTCCGTGTCTCTCCTGGAAAGCCTGGCTGTATGGCTCATAAGGAAAAGGCTTGCAAGGAATGCTTTGACTGGGGAGACCAGCTCTTCCGTAGTGTCCATGGTGGTCGTAAGCCTAGAGTCTCTCGTCTCAAGAAGAAGGGAAAGGATGCCGAACGCTTAGAATAAATAGGTCTGTTTCAAATCTTATGGTATCTCACGTATATAATCATTTTTTTTATATGCATTCCCCTCTGTTCTCCTGTAATTTACCTCGCTTCTCATTTTACCTTTTAATGTACCTATTGAAATAAATCAATATTTTTCATTCATTTGTGGTCTGACTGTCACATGTTCTATAATGAAGTGTTGTTAAGTTTTACAAGTATCCAGTAACGAATAGTTAAAAAAAAAAAGTTTATTGCGTGCTTGTATTTAAATATTTAGGGGTCCATGTAAAGGCTGTATAGAAAACTCTTTTGGACTTGGATCAGTCATGATCCTTGTCTCTTCATAGTATTGCCAAGGGCTCCTCACATGAAACTATGTTAAGGTACGTAATGGAAGTGAAGTTCAAACAAACACATGGGGCACGATGGTACGATATGATGTATACACACAAAATATTCCGATTTCAGGTTAATAGGTAGAGTTTGGAGGAAGGTAATGTAAATGGTAATGAGATTTGGTGACGCTGGACGGTACATCAGCGTAGTTGGGTTTTATTTAGTTAATAATATGACTACTTTGCTGTACTCACAAGTCACTGTGTTTAGGGAGGGTAGGAGATACTTTTGAATACTTGTTCTATATGTGCATCTGATTCATGTTGATAGAAAAGACTTGTGATGGGTGAGAAAACAGGTTTCTTTTTCTTAATTACTTATTAATATAAACATCAATATCACTGGGTGATTTCAATGAGCTCTTCAAATAAGTTGACTATTACAAGAATAAAGTACATATATTGCCTCTATTGTGGTCAAATAATTCTGTTCCAAGCTTTCAAATTGGTTCTCTCAAAAAAAAAGAACACACATGACCACTTTGATACAGAGTTAGTGAAACGCGTATTTTTTTTGCATACTAATTAATGGTGGTCAATGGAGTGTTATTGATAGAATGCAACGTGTATTCTAAGGAATGATTCGCAAGATCAACAAGCTTAGGAATATAGGAAGTGCATAATAATAGAAAAACGGGTTTATAAGTATACTACGTTTATAATACAGCTTTCAAACAGCTTGCCAACACAATCAACTAAAAACTCTTTCATCACCTCGTATTTATAAACTGTTTTTTTAATATGGCGAAGAAAGGACGATATCAAATCATTTTTCATTCGCCGGAATATAAGTTAGTATATTTCATTTATTTGTCAATGGAAACAAGGACGAATTTCTTTATTTTAACGAACATTAAAAACAATTACACATACATGGTAAAAAAGAGACATTTTTTGTTTTATTTATTTATTTATTCATTTACAACAAAAGTAATGGTATCAGCTCGGCAATACTAAAAGCAAAGTCCTGACAGGAGCGGCATTCGCGAAGGTTATCATCTTCACTTCCCTCAGTATGTGAAACCATTTGGAAGGTAAAACTGGCTCCAATATGAGATGCGGAAGCATCTTCTAGCACCACCCTGGGATCCCTCAATGGCCATTAAAGGGAACATGGCGGACAAACACTCTACCAGTTATGAGCTAGACTAGTTAATCCGGGCCTCTCTGATCCCAGGCCAGGAACTCAATCCATAAATCTAGTCTTCCATACAGACTGAGGACGTCATAGTCGGAACCCTTGCTCAGTCCATGCTATGTTTGCCCAGTTTCACTCAGAAAATAGAGACAATCGATTAACTGAAGACGGACAAGTTAGTATTGTACGAGAATATGATTTTCGCTTCGAGGAAAAAAGGTAAAGAAAGTCAAAAGATAAAGGGAAAAGCTCTCTTTTATGTTAGTTTTTTT
>VCJC01000518.1:106486-121186 GCA_024140195.1 Backusella luteola
AACACAAATAGGTCATCAAAATCATCCTCTGACACAGGGATAACCCTGTCAACAGTATATGATCCGACAAGATCGCGACGAATCTGATTTTCAGTTGCATGGTATTGAACGTTATCATCATTGGTAGTCTTGGTTGAAAATCCAATATGTCGCTCCCCTTCGTAGATGATTCCAATATCAACTTGCTGTAAATTATGATTTGACAACGATACTGTCAAATCACTTGATACTCCACCTTGCAGTTTCAGTATTAAAAGTCTAGGAAAGCTTGCTTCCGAGGTATTTGCAAGCGCCCGAGTCAGCTCCACGTGTTGAAGATTCAGATACGTAATGAAAATTAATTCTGATGTTTATTTATTAAATTCAAAGTCGACATAGTTTGTAGATAGCCAAGAAAGTGTGACAGGACAAGCTTCAACAAGTTGATTAAAGTCTATTATTTTTTTGTCTCTGTATTCGGGGTTATCGTTAGAATAATCGCAGTCGATATCCAAAGTTTCAAGTGCTGTCATATCGTTCAATTTGGTCATATGGCCAAGGTAGGATATTTTGTAAATTGAGATTCTGGATGTATCTTGCTTGGTTCGATTGAGCGAGTTCTTCAAGAAATAAATTCTCGTCGTCGTCGTATGATTTGACTGTGAGGTTTTTTAATTTCATGTCGAATTCATCGAATTTTGCGAATGCATCCATCCCGTTACAAAAAGTGTGAAAGCGAAAGCTGTCTATGTTGGTCCCAATATTTCGATACATCAGGATAATGCCTTCTGTATAGACATCCCTTCCATAATCAATGTCTTCATACCCAAGACCCATGTCATTGTGGATAGGTTTATCGACAGACGTGTATATTTTGCTGATATACCTGTAGGTTTCAATACGTGTTTGTAGATCTTCAGCGCTCTCCATTCTAACGTGCAGTTTCGTGATAAGAGATGCAGGAGTAGTATCTTGAGATATTTCATCAGATTTTAGCGCTAGTTTAAAAAGATTCAGTTCTTTGATTGAGGGTAGATTCATGTGTAATGTTTCAAAGTCCATCAAGCTGGCAGTAACAGAAGACAATGTAAGAGTTTCCAAAACTGGCATGTTCTTAAGTTGAGAGATGTTGTCTTTGATAACTGGATAACTTGAACCATAGAAGTGGAGCTCAAGCACTTTGAGCCGATTGCATGAATTTAAAGTGGCTAGTTGACATGTTAATCCACTTTCACCAAAGTCTTTAATTCTCTCCAGTTTTGTAGGTGGACAGGTAAAAGAAAATGTCCTGTCCATGTATTGTTCAGTTGGTTGTCTGCCATCATTTGTTAATTCAAGTACTCGTATGTTGGGGAACAGGTTGCAAAGCTCTTTTCTATCGAAATCAGGATTAATGTCTATTTCTAATTCCTCCACTTGGGCGCCTCAATATGATTGACGTTCTACCATGTCTTTGAATCCATCAAATTATTTATGAGAGATATTAAGCGTGTGGAGCAAACTGCGCCTGTCCAAGGTGTCGTGCCATAACCGGCAAACAAACATGCACTTTAGCCTGTATTTCAACTCGAGTTGGATAAAGATAAGATGCAGAGTTTCAACGGGAATATGATTCATTTGGAAATAAGAAAGGAAGGGTGAGCGAGTGAGAGATAGAGAAGAAGAAACGCGACAAAAAAGGAAACACCAGGTCTAATCTTGATTATGTTTATTTTCAAACACAGCGATAAATTTCTATTGGATGCCAGCAATGAAAATGATTCAAGCATTTACCAGGACAATCGTTTCCTTCAAGAAAATACAAATGCTAATCTAAAGGAAAAATATATTTTTTAAAAACAACCTTGCATATAGCTTGTTCTAGATTATCATTGTCATTTTTTGAATTATTATAACCTAATTCAGAATAACGTGATTATGGGTTCAATTCTTACTTAGAGAGAGATATTTAAACGTGTATACACGCAATATATTCATCATAAAGTATTATTATTTTCATTTCAATTATATTAAAAAGAGTCGGCATCACTTTGCGGGTAGTGTAAGGCAAAAGATACCAGTGGAATCCTAAAGATGGCAAGCCAGAGCTTTGAATTCCTAAAGGAAAAAATTAGAATAACAACGTGAGAGACATTGTCCCTCATTATAGTTGTCAAACTATAAAGAACAGATACTACACTTGATCTTAGCCAGAAAGGCCTGAGAGAATAAAGACATGAAAAACTCAAGGATTTCGATCTCTTTTATACTTTTCTTCAAGATGACTGTGCCACTGAAAGACGCAGTCCAAATTGGTATGACAAGGAAAACTGAGTAACTGCGCCTCTAACGGGAAAAATGCATCACTTGCTTACAAGCGTATTTTATCCTTGAAGTGAGCTTTTCTTTATCAGCTAGTTTATAATTCTTTATTTAATGAAGAATAATGCTCTAAGGGTTCACTTTAGGAGAGAAAGAAGGTGTATACATTTATATTCACAGCTGTCTACATAGTCCTGAATATCTTGTGGATAGGAGCGCAATCCATTACTAGATGACCCCGAAAAAAAAATCATTCTCTTTCTCTTCATATTTTTTTTATTAGTGCCCGGTGTCTCTTTGCTCACTTCTTTTACTTTATATTCAGTATTTCCTTTGATAGCAAAATTCCTACATTTTTTATTTGTGTAATATGTACATGCTAAGTGCAAATATGTATAAGTGTGCTTTTTTTTTCGTAAACTAAATATTAGTGCAATATATATAGGTATATTTTTTTATGGAAACATAAGGCTACGTCCTTGAGGATCCTATACAATTGAAAAATATATTAGAATGATACAATTCTCTCTTTTTACAATATGTTCTTCCAACTCACCTCCTCATAACTGATTGAACCCTCCTTCATCTTGACATACAACAAGCCCGATTTTAATACTGAATCAATGTAATCACCTGAATCCACATCCACGGTTATTGGCCAATATCGATTATTGTCAATAGATATTGATCTGATAAGCTCATAGTTGGGTAACACGATAGGAGCTAAAGTGTCATTTGGATCAGACTCTAGTTTACGAGGTTGGCTTTGTTCATCATCATCAATCATATTCAGATACACGGGGACACGGCATGGTTCTCCCTTATCCACATCGATAGGCATGAGCCATCTCGAGCCTGCAGCAATCACCCACAGATGACGGAGGGCCTGCAAGTGATATTGATTATCATTGACTGTTAAGGGATAGAAAGGGTAGAATGCGCATAAGAGGGCGGCAATGGCCTCATTGTTACTGGAAAACGTGTATAATCCTAGACCCATAAACAGTAGCCCAAGTGACATCGAGATGGCCATATGATTACCATAGTTTACCTTAGGTCCTACTCTGTCATACAAATCTTTCAACCTACTGGCTAATTCTTGTCTGCCTGTTCCTGCCATCACCATTGCCGCTGAGGTACAAAGTACATCGATGCATGTGGATATGGTCTTTTTGGTAATTCGCTGATGTATCGATGTGTCTAGAATACAAAATATGTTAGAAAAACACTCGCCTGCTTTATAAGAAAAGTTTACCTTGTGTTTGCCATAGCTTTATAAATTCGTCCAATTTATCAAGAAGCAATTTAAATGCAACTTCATTTTTGGAACCAGCAAATCGCAAACCAATGCACAAGAAAGCACCACACCGGATATTGTATTGCGCCTGTTTTGACGCCTCCTCATCGCGTACATTACCATTATTATTTATGATGAAAACGGGAATCTGCTGGTCGATCCATTCAGACGTTGGCTGGATGCCAGACCACATGATGAGGTTTTTAGCAATCACTCTGGCCAAAAGAAAATCGGGTCGTACATAGTTTATGTAGGACTGAGCTTCGAGGATATCCACCTTGTTGGCAGCACGCTGGTTCTCTGTCTTGAGATACATGAGGGTCATTGCCATGGTGGCTCCATGCGATGTCAAGTCCAGGTTGATAAAGCGCCCATCATCATTTTGTCGATGCTTGTTTCTTGCTCCACTGTCTGTAGCTATCAAGTGAGTGGAACGGTCAGTCATTAGATTATAAAGTTTATCTTTTAGTTGGAGATCGACCAAATCAGGCGAGTCATCTCCAGCACCTAACGTGATGAATCCAAGTGAGAATCCGGCAGAAAGTGCACAGCACTCGAAATTCTTATCCAGTAGCGAAGTATCCGTATAAGCATGCTTGCCAATCTCTTGAAGCATGACATCCGCCATGAATCGATCCGAAGAGCCCATATACACTAGGCCCATGCCGAGCAGAGAGGCAGCTTGCACGCTATTTGATTGTCCAAAATAGGTCGATTCGGGAGGTAATAGAGCGGGTATGTGAAGCGATAAAATCTTTGTCATTTTGCCATCCTTGGTTCCTCGGTAGGCTGCTGAAGCACCAAGTAAAAATCCGATGAGTGCAGAGCCAGAAGAATAGTTGGTCATATATCGGTACCATGATATCATGGGCAGCTTCTTGAGGGTACCGTTCAGTCCCATTCCCAGCAAAACACCACCGTGGTGAGCGTCAATTTCACCAGGCGTACAGAACCTAATCCATGATTCATCCATATCGCTATTGGGAATGATACGTAGACCTGAAGTGACACCGTTGTGGAATTGGGGCCATTCAAGTAAATCATCCGTCACCGACGCTTCGTCCAGCTCAACAAGCGTTCTAAGGGGCAGCATCTTGACAGCCAATGTGATGGTTTCAATGGGCAATGCCTTTTTTAAATCGGGTAGATGGGTAGCAAACACAAACAGTGCCCTGCCGGTACCCAATGCAAGGATGCGCTGGGCAACATGGCCCACCTGTACCTGATGTTCCCTTGCCACATCGTCGTCACTTGCGTCTGGCCGCTCTTCTACCAAGTGGGATGTGGTATTTGAAGCATCGAGTCTCAGGCGTATCTCTTCTATCTCACCACCAAATTTAAATCTTAAACGTTCAGTTTCCATGTCGAGTATATCCGAGTCATAAGTGCATCGCTTTGGAGGAGGTGTAAGAGATGACTCTTTCATAATGTCCGACATACTGGTCCTCTTTGATTTACTCTATTATATAATGGATGAGTAAATATATATTTTGTTTTTATTTTCCATTTACCTCTTTGCGCAAGGTTTGTGTGAAAGCAGAAGTGGCATTCAGTTGGTTAATGCCCCTGTCACCTGTACTTATCAACTCCAACTGTTTAAAAATGTCATTACGGCCTGCAACAATAAACCATTAGCCTTTATTAAATAAAATGATGGAAACTTACCAATAATGTGGTAAGCCTCGTTGGGCCAATTGAAAGAGGGGGCCAACTTTAGTGCATACAAGGTGTCCAATATGGGTAGAGAAACAGAGTCATCTAGCAACTCTATATCCTTGCGTGTGATTCTTTCATCAACCATACGATTCAATAGGGCGCCCCTATCGACAGTTGGGTCTCGAATAACACTGTACAGTGACCATAGCGTCTGGATAAGTCTTCCATAGTCGTTGCGATAAAAATTGGCCGATGTCTTTAGTGTGTTTATACCAAAGAAGCTAAGAATGGTTGGATTGAAAGAGGCGTCGGGTGCCAGTAATCTTAAACACATTTGGATATTGGGTGGTTCGATTGATCGTTCGCTTAAACCAGCATCTTTCAATTCGACTAATAATAGAAAGAATGAGCGTTTTGCACTAGTTTCAGGAATATATATATGCTTTACGTTTATGTACATGGCGTGATTTGAATCCATGCGATTCATAGTACTCGATCCATTCTTGATTCTTCAACATGACGCTACACTGTAACAAGAGATAGCCCAATTGCTTGAATTGATTCTGCATTAGCTTTTGTACCCGATATTCTTCGTACAAGACGTGCAAACTTCGAACAATACTGGATAGTGATATGTCTAACAAATCTGGCTTTTTCACAGCAGCATTGATGATGCCTTCATGGATTCCCATCCATCCTTGACCAGGAAACAAAAGATCGGCCAGCGGTGGAAGATTGCTCGATGGTCCAAATTCAGCTTGTAACAGTAACTTGTTGGAAAAGTATGAATTTTCATAACTCGTCCTACTTCGCTCTGGTGATTCTAGCCTTATAAGCTTAAAGCACGAAAGTAGCGAAACCATAAGCATGTTCCATTCGCGATCAAATGGAGGGGTAGTGTTGGTGGTTGTGTTGAAATACATTGATTTGATAAATCTAAACCAGAACTGGGCGAATTTATCATCGGTTCCACAATTGATGGCGGCCAAGCAATCGCGGATCAGAGGCGTTTCGGGTCGAAAATGGGTGGAATAACGAACCATGCGCTTGTCAGTGTATACGATGGTAAAGGATCCATGTATCGGGTCAATCAAATCCTCTATACCTTCAGCGGGTATGTTTAGCTCGAGAGTGCCAGGTGCCTTGTCGATGAAGATGTGAAGACCTTTCTTATTCAAATAGAGTATATCATACAACCCGTCACGTGTTGCTTGGATTGGAACGGCTGTTCTTACCTCCTGCTTATCACTGACACTGATAGATTGGTCGTAAATATCAAGGACTTTCATGGTGCATTGTGAATAATTCAGTATACAAATTTGTTTATCGCCCTTGATGTTGTGTACCATGAAGGCTGTTATTTTGGCAGACGCTGTTTTTAGTCTTTTTGACCTTCCACTACAAATGTATATATTTAATTAAACTATGCTTATGTGTCTTTGTTTTACATACTTTTTTACTTGCTCTTGCCATAAAAATTGTAACTGTGTTTCAGTAGAGTCATTCTCAAAGCGCCATATACAGGGACTATTCTCGTTGCCGCAAGTCACAACAAAGGGAAAATCAGGGTCCGTTGAAGCATACAGGATGGTATGCGCTTCTGGTAGATCATACGGGGTGTTTGTGCGGTCACGAGTGTCAATTGTGATGACAGGATGTTTCAGTTGAATATTGGTGACAGTCATGAAATTGGCAACATCAATCACAGACACTGCTGGTCCTTGCGTCTCCTTATTTGATGATCCTACAGGCCCTTTACGAGCAACAAGCAGTCCACAATCGAGCGCAGCAACATTATTGATCGGGAACGGGCTCTTAATTCTGGTCGAAATTCCATTCGTGTAATGAACTTCAATGAAGTTTTGAAACACTATGCAAAGTCCTCTTCTAAGTATTTGCTCATTGTTGTCAATGTATTGCGTTTTGTCCTCTGATAAAAATGAAAGTTCGTGGGTGGTCAGATCAGAAGCGGCTGGATTGTCTGCATTGTCTCGTCTTGGATCGTTGTTATAAAAATCATGCTGTACTTCAAACCAAGCAAACAACACTTGCTGAATGGACTCTTGCTCATCCTTGTATGTAAAGGACTTTATTATGCGATTACCTTGACTCCAAATGACAGTTGAGTTGTCCACGTAAACTTCCTGTTCGAGCGAGAAGGCAGGGTTGTCCAACTTTTGCTTTATATCACGAATTATGTTATGATCATCATCAAGCATGAGCTTCTTTGCGTAAGGAAGAGAGCCTATGTCCATGGTAGAGTCGTCGGATACGCTGAATAGCTTGTAAAAACATGGATATTTAGGCTCTTCAAGAAAACTAAACAAGATTGGTCCCTGCGCTTGAACGAGATGAGGGTTCTTGTTGAGAAAGCCCTTTCCAAAAGGCTCGTACTCTCCAACTTGTTTCAACATTAAGCGTGTTTTGTTTCGGCAAGATCGAGTAAAAAGAGGAAAGGAACAAAGAAATGCATTTCAACAGAATCCACTGGGCTTAAAAGTGTTGAATTCCAGTAAAAAAAAAAAAAAAAACTTTTTTTATTCTTTTTTTCTTTCGCCATCAAATCATAAATCACTCGGATGGATTCAAAAGCAGAAGGACATCGTCAAGTTTTACTTGAAAAACAACGACAAAAGATTTACGATGAAGCAGAAAAAGAGCGTCAAAAGATTGCAAAAGTAAACAAGAGCTCTATTCCCTGACAACAGTTGTGTGCTAACATTATAAACAAGTAGCTGAATGAAGTGCGTGTCGGTTCTGACAAGTTTGTTACAACAAAGACAGATATCGAGTCTCAGCTTAAAAGCAGCACAATCGGTTTGACTGAACTGAAAGACTATAGAAAGATCAGAGAGAACCTGGAAGAACAGCAAAAGAGAGAAGCAGCAAAAACAGCTCCCTTAAAGTAAGGCAGAAAGAGAGATGAAGCATAATGTAACGACTTATTTATTTGTCACAGTGAGGATAAAAAGAGAAAGAAAAAGAAGAAGCAACCTTTGAAACTCTCTTTTGCTGACGATGAAGAAGAGGAGGAAAAGAAGGAAAAGGAGAAAGAGGAGGAGGAGGCGCCTAAAGAAAAGAAGAGAAGAATGCTTAAAGATCCAAGCATTGATACAAGCTTTTTGCCTGATCGTGAAAGAGAGGAGGAAGAGCGTATTGAGCGTGAACTTCTTCGCCAAGAATGGCTTACTAGACAGGAAGAGATGAAAAGTGATTATTTTTGGGTGATTTTTAAGCTTTTGTTTATTCATGTGTTTCTATTTTAGACGAGAAGATCAATATCACCTATTCATTTTGGGACGGAAGTGGACACCGTAAAGTTGTAGAAGTAAGTTGTAATTATATAGGATATGATGTGTTACTAACTTGTAAAATAGTGCAAGAAGGGTGATTCCATTCAGCAGTTTTTGGATGCATGTCGCCAACAGCTCCCACAATTGCGTGGTGTTAACGTAGATAATTTGCTCTATATTAAGGAAGATCTTATCATTCCACATGTAAGCAAAAGTATTATCTCGTCTATTACAGCGAAAAACTAAAGTGTATCTATAGCATTATACATTTTATGATTTCATTATAAACAAGGCAAGAGGTAAATCAGGTCCGTTATTCAGCTTTGATGTTCACGACGATGTTCGTTTGATTAATGATGCTACGGTTGAAAAGGACGAGGTATTTATTATTTACCATGACAATAACACTCCATCTAATTCCATTATATTCGCCGGAAATAGTCTCACGCAGGTAAAGTGGTAGAGAGATCATGGTATGAAAGAAATAAGCACATCTTTCCTGCAAGTCGATGGGAGGTCTTTGATCCCGCAAAATCTGTAAGTTTTATTACTCATAAAGGCATGTGTGTATTTACATTTTTGTGTATTATAGTACGGCAAATATAGAATCAAGGACAGTAGCAAAAACATTTAATTGTTTGCTTACTTTTACTATTATGGCTTACTCGCCGATGTTGGTGTATATCATGTTTTGAAAATAGGAATAAAAAATACATAAATATGTTGGAGAAAAAAAGACGAAGGTCATCATTTATATGAAAAAGTGTATATCCTCGATATTTTAAAATAGACAAATGCAAAATGGATTTTTTGTTTATGAGATAAAAGATGTGCAAAGGTAAAATTGAAAGTAGACTCGTGATAAGATGATAATATATAAAAGCGAGGCGAGACACCACCAATTTAGTATTCCTTATAAATGCTGCTATAAATCTATTCTTCTCTCTCATCTAAACTATCTTTCACAAACGATATGAAGACCTTGATCCTCACACTAATATATTGTATCACCATTGCCACTGCCGAAAGTAAAATATTAATAGTAGTAATTGGATCAATTCACAAGTAATTGACATTCTTTTATCTTATAGTTTTATACCCAAAGCAGGGGACTGTCTTAAAAGTCGGACAAAAGGTTACTTTGGTAACGTAAAAAGATGTACAGACACATTACAAAGCAATTAATACATTTTTTCATGCTAGAAAATGGCTCCTATTCATCCTGATGAGACAGTCACTGGCTTTTTCTTTAATAGCAAAGCAAAGACACTGTTTGGCGGGCCATTTACAAAGTCTGATTTCCAGTTTGTTGTTCCTAGTGACGCCGTCCCGCCTCATGGAGGTCCATCAGAGATCGTAGTTGTGCATCGTAAAAATCGCTATCTTCAATCTGTTGATACAGTTCAAGTCAAGGTGGTGAAATAATAAGACCCCTTTATTACAAAACTATTTTACATTTAATAAAGACTATTGTCCAATATAATTCCAAAACCCTCTAGCAGAACCATTGAGCATTTCATGCCAAACAACCACATTTCGAATCATCTCACGAAAACTCCAAACACCAATCTGTTTTAGTCTTCGATTTCTCTCCTGCTGATCCTTGACAAGATCAACAAACCCTTTTGTAATTGATTCATTGATTTTTCTATCGAGCGTGGAGTGATAGATGGTCCATGCGCCATTGAACAGGTCGAGATCCATGACAATACGTCCTTTGATGGGCACCATCGTCTTGTTGTGATTGATGTAGGCAATGACAGGTCGCACCATGGCATTGTTTAGGTAGCTTAGATCTGGTATCTTTAAAGGGACGGTGGCTTTTGTATCTTTGAAACGGACATCTATATCAATAACAAACTTGTTTAGAGGCATGTCTACAGGAGATTCACCATCAATGAGCAGTCCTCCCCCTGTGCCTATGGTGACGGATTTGGGTAAACTTTGCTTTATGATTTCTAATATGCCTTTTCCTAAACCGATGGGTGAAGGTCGACCGGCGTTTTCGTCTGGTATATAAATATCGGCACAAAAATCAACGGTGCCTGATGTAATCCATTGTGGGGGTCCTTCCCCAAAGCGATGGATATGATCCATGCTAAGACCCGTTACGCGTAAGCGAGACTAATTCATAAATATTATTATTATTATTATCATCTTTATTACCATAAATCGTTTTTCTTACCTGTCTTTTATAACCTTGTTCCTTCATTCCATCATCAGTAAGAATCCCAAACTCTTTATTCTCTCCACCAACCAAGACACCCTTTGGGTTAATCTTTTGAAAAGGATAGTAATTCGATAAATCGGGATGCCCTCCTTTGTGTTCCAGATCCGAATATTCCAAAACGCTCTTCTCCAGTTGTGGGGTGTGCACACTAAACAGACCGCTGTCAACAGATCCGATGATGGTATCGGCACACAGTAAATCATAAAACATCCACTGTCTTCTAAATCGACCGAGTCGGGCCTGCAAGATGGAGACGGGGAACGGCCGGAACCCCTTTGGCATATAGACGGTGACCGCCACATCCTCCAATTTGAGCCCATCCATCTCAAAATCACCAGGAATGTGTTTTTTACGAATCGCCTCGGGATCAAACGGTGCATTGCTATTCCAACCCGCTCTCCGATTATCGATAAATCCTCGGACGCCCTTTATATTACAGCTCTTCACAACACCTTTCCCCTCCATCAGTCGAACCAGACTAAGCTCAACCTCGATGGTATCGATGACAAGATGGAACCAGGGCATTCGGCCCAGTAACGCACGGTTCTCATCATCCTCGATGGCAATCCCCGCAAGTAGATCGCCTTGTGTTACTTGCGGTTCCCTTTCATACTCTCCCTTTAAAAGCTTGTTAAGCTCGGATCGAGGAATACAGTCAACATGCAACTTGTTTAGTCGGATTTTCCCATCCTTCCAGTTGGGAATGGCGGATTCGAAACGAACGGTTGCTTCTGAACTGAGAGTTATAAAATAACCTGCTTTATTTGCGATCCATTCTATTATAAATGGTTAAACACCCAGTGTAGATATTTAACGGTTTGTTTTACCTTGGAATTGTAATGAATTGGCTGCCCATAATCCAAAGCTAATAAAACTGGTTGTGCCCACCAAGAACCAGACTGTATGCCCGAGAAATATCCATGAAAAGACAGCAGTTATGTCATTCAGGTTGAATGGTCTCATTTCTCTCATGAGTGGGTGTTTGATGCGTACCTTGAGTCGCTGCATGAAACCGCGCGCTTGGTCTAGCAGTTCATACTTGGAGGGCACTTTGGGTAATTGGGGTAAATGGTAATGTCGTTGTATTGGGTGTAAAAAAATTCTTCTATTTGTTGTTACACTTGTTATGCGTAAGTGTCGAGCTCGACTCCACTGCCTATACATTCTCTTTGTTGTGAAAAAAAAAGAACTGCGATTATCGTTTCCTCTATTCTCTTGTATATCGATATAAGAGGGACGTGTTGCGCAAAAGTGACAAAAAAGAAAAAAGAATACGAAAGCACTTCCATTTAAGTGTTTAAAACTTTTTGTAATCGGGGTTTGTATTTTGCACAATGTGATTTCAGAATGATAACAACGTTTATTTCCTTTTTTTTCTAATATCTAATCTTTTTATTCTACTTCGATGTCTACACCGGTGGCTGATGCTGCTGCTTCTTCTGGTGTTTCTTGGTGTTGTCCTTGCATTGCTTTTTGCTAATTAAAAAGTATGATTATTATCTCGCCTCAATTATAACAACAGCACTCTCAATTACCTCGGTCAGCAAGATGGTGGTGATGGTAGTGAACACTGGCTCGGGCAAAGTCTTTTGGTAAATCATGAGCAATTCTTGAGGTGCAGGATAAACCTTGAGAGCCATATAAAAGGGTAAAATGGCACTGTCATAGTATTCAGGACCTAATTAAACACACCATATAAGCACATCAATAAAAAAAATACATTCTCTCTCTCTCTCCCAAGCTCATTTTTTCTAAGCCATTACCTTGAGCACAGAGTGTTTCACCCTCGGCAACCTTCTCCATGAAATACTTTTCCTTTTCTTCGGGAGAAGTGGGATATTGCTCTCTAGCACTTTCAATAATAACTCTTTCAAGTAACTGTAACGTTGTCTCCTTTGCGCTGGTCTCAGCGTCCTTTGAAGCCTTAGCAGCCAACTTACGTTCACGTCCTAATAACATGTGTTACTATCGCTGCTGTTGCCAATATATTACAAACTTACTTAATTGCTTTCTAAATGCGGGATCACTACGTCTTTTCGAGTCCCAATAGATCATATAACCGACGGTGGCGGTAATGGCAACACTGGCTGAGATTAATGCAATGTCTGAATTCTTCATATGTTTATGCTTTCGGGTTAAAGAACAAGCCCAGGGGGGGGGCTCAAAAAGTTGTCATCATAAATTACCAAGAAAAAAAAAACAAAGCCGTCACAAATTGATGCAAAATGTACAAGATCTGCTTTGGAACAAAGCATGAAAAGCCTTATTTGGGCAATGACATAAGAATGATTTTATTAGATCAACACCTGCTATATAAAAGCAAAAAAAAAGAGAGAAACTGTTTGATTTTATCTTTCTCTTATAATAAAATGTCTACCAAACAAGTTGTAAACAAAGTCTCCAAAGCTTATTGCTCCACTCTAGCATCAAACGTGGTTGCTACCTCGGTTGACCGCCTTGCATTCAACACCACCTCAAGAAGAACCATGTCTGCCTTTTCAAACATGGTCGATAATGATCCTGAGGTTCTTGAAAAAGAAAAGCAAAAGAGTCTGAAAAAAGAAAAGAAGGAATGGAGTGAAAAGTTAGCGTCTCATAGCGAAGCTGCGGTAAGTCTAACCAACTACAAATCATATGTGATACTCATTGTTATTATTAGGTGAAAGCTGATAAAGAATTTGATAAACCCATTGAATACTTGAAGAAGGAAACAGAAGAGCAGCTCAAAAAGGAAAAAGATGAATAAATATGTGTATAGATTTTTTGTATATAAATGAATAAATAAAAAAAAAAAAATGAATTGTCCTTTTACCACTAGTGTTGATAAATGGCGAAAGGTTGCATTGATCTTGGTTGGTGAATTTCAAGTGTGGAAGTGACAAGTATACTCTATTGTATTGAACATCATGCCAATTAAATGGCCTTTTATGTTGGTTATTTTTACAGGAAAGAATGTTGTGGAAATAACTCTAAATTCAAATTAGACGATAACTAGATTCTAATCTAAAATTCGGTGCTGATAATACAATGACATGATAACAACATCACCAGAAAAAATATAACTCAGACCAGGCCACTAAGAGAGTCGGTCACCTATTGATCAGATATTTTTTTTTACACTGAGATGCCTCAGATGAAGTGCTGCCTTATATGACACTCCTCGATTTGAAGCACAAATTATGCTAAATGACATCAAAATGGAATATTAAGCATATAAAAGCATTTTTAGTATCAAAATCGAGATCCATTGCACTCCCATTGATGATGTATTGCTGGTGTAAGTGATTTATAACCTTAAATTAACATTTTGTTTATATCAAAATATAAACGCCCTATTTGTATGTGCACCCATTGGCAAATAGACTAAAAAAAAACATTACATCATTTTAATGTAAAATCAGGTAAATCGATGTACTGTCTTTTTCAAGAAAATGAGAACAAATTTCAAATTAATGAGAAAAGATTTCCAAATTATTGGGAAACATTTTCAAATTATTGAGAAAAAGGAGAATAATTATTGAGAAAAGGTTGATGAGAAAAAAAGGGTGAAGAGATTGGTATTAACCCAAGGCATGATACTAAAATAATGGAATATAGTATGTCCGGCTCGCCGGACATAGTTGTGATATTAAGCTCTGTCCTATTGATGCGTTACTCGATTACTTTTTATCATGCTATTCCTCATTGGGATGTAATATGACTTTATGGACCTTGCTACATGGCTACCTATCTCTTTATTTGCTCACTGTCTGAAATATACTCTTATTACATGATATATTTCTTTTTTCTCATTTATTTTTCCCCTTTTTCTCAATGCATACATGATGATTTTCTTGTAGAAAAGCTGATCCACTGTCCCAGGTAAATATTACAGATATAATAAAGCAAAAATGGGTATTCAGCATCACGTTCAAAAGTAGCTTATATTCATTGATCAAGAACAA
>VCJC01000523.1:3499-19256 GCA_024140195.1 Backusella luteola
AAATTTACTTGATATTTTCTATCCCCTGTAATTCTAAATAAAATAAGCAAACTTTCTACAGTTTCAGGTCGATGGATATAGCGATCGTCACCAAAATATAGCTTCTCAGGTCTTTCCTTAACATCAGGAAGTTTGTAGTCGATAGAATAATCAATTTTAATTTCTTCTTTCTTCGTTGGCTTTGCTACTGGTATTGATTCCTGATTGCCATACCACCAGCTTCGAAGTTGCATTAGCTCGTCTTGGGATTTATTATAGGTCATTTGATTATAGGGCTCAGTCTCTTGAAAATTCCAATTTTCAGGGCATAATCCAGTTTTAGTGGTTCGATACATAAAAACACACGTTTCCAATAGTCCTTTTGCAATCACCATATCCTCTGGTTCATTGAAAATTTTAGAGCCCATTGCGAGCATACCTGGAACGAAACATGTCTTTTTTTTGTAAAAAATAATTTTGTAAGTGATACCTTGCTCTTTTTCTCTCTCTCTCTCTCTATATATATATTACCAAATGATCCATTGATGAACTGGCTTGTCGCCGCCTAGTATCGTACGGAGGAAGTATTAGCATATCATATCCAGGAATTTGTTGGATCATATGCTGTTTCATGCTTTTAATTGACTCTTTGTCTTTTTATTTTAAGTAACAATTTTTGGATAATAGGTAATATTCAATAGATTTATGTAACTTACACATTCGCCCGTATTGTGACCTTGTGCCATCTACAAGAATATGTTCCTTGAGAAAGTACTTTTTGGTTTTTAGTAAGGAACACATGTATTTTTTTTCAGTTGATTAATTAATAATCATTACCTCGAAAGCGCTATCGCCCATTGCTCCAAATGTGGTTGTCGCTATCATATACATCAATATTTCTGACTAAAATTACAGCCACACCTAATATATATTTACCATCTCTAAAATATCCCTTTTTTGTATCCATTGAAGTTGGATAAAGACCCTTTATATAAACTCCATGTTCGTATCCCATATTTTCTAAGAGATCTGTGATTGCTTGTGCCTAATTTTTTTTTTCTAATTTTAATACAATAATCCCGGTATAAATTTTGTATCATGTTACTTTTTTTCCATAAATAGGGTTCCCAGTTAATTGTGAAAGCATCATGAATTCTAACTGTACGGTTCCAACTTCTGCAAAGAGAGTGTTAGGAGCATTGGACAAATTCCTATAGATTCAAGTTAGATCACCTTTTTTTTGAGCAAAAAGAAAAAGGAAAAAAAAAAAACCTTCTGGGATTCCAACTATGAGTTGGCAAGCCTGATGATGTCTCAAAAGCAGGTAAAAGTACTTGAGCTAATTCCTCCGCTTTATGTAACAGTATAGGATGTTTTTTCTCTGATAACTCATACGCACTAAGTAACCCTCCTAAGTATCGTATAATTGACTCAAAAACACTAAGGTTGTCATCCACGTTGAAGTTGATTTTCTGAACAAAAGGTAGAACTTTAATGGCTTCATCTTCCAGCTCCATAATCATCATTGTGCTAAGAGAATCAACCATTGTTGCGCCCCAGCCGCCAAAAGGATCACGCGACATGTTACTTAACGGCCGCAATTCATCATGTCCCATGGCAAATTCCTCTGTAAGCAACAGATGAAGCAATTAGTGTTATTTATATCATATGAAAATGGGGTTAAAGATGTTTTAACTCACTATAGCCGTTCCATCCGTGTAAAAACGATTTTTTTACTGCTAATCTTCGCTTTTCTCTAATAGAGGTGTA
Organism: Backusella luteola; assembly: GCA_024140195.1. Taxonomy (NCBI): domain Eukaryota; kingdom Fungi; phylum Mucoromycota; class Mucoromycetes; order Mucorales; family Backusellaceae; genus Backusella; species Backusella luteola. Next base: position 5,249 of record VCJC01000523.1, read on the forward strand.
CTCAGCGGGTTCAGGAGGGAAATCGTACTGCATTAATGGAATATGGGAGTTAAAACTTTCGACACCATATAAAATAGATTGTTTGCGAGCAGGTCTACTTTTCGAAGGCCTCCTCTCTGCAGCTGTGTTATGAGAAGTTTTTGGGTCTTTGGTTTTTAATTTATTGGATTTTCTTATACTGGCTTCTCCTTTCTGTGTAATCCATATTTGACACAGAATTACAACAATAAATATTGCCAATATAAATAAACGCCATCTTTTTGACACGCTTGAAAAGTAAGAGAGCACCATTGACGAAATAGTAGCTCAAGTTATAAATATATATTTATAAATGGAGAGACAGATGAAAAAGAAGATGATAAAAGGAAGAAAACAAATAAATAAATATGTAAAGAAGATAAAAAGGGGTATAAAGTAAGTGATAAAAACATTGTTTCTAGAGCCTTTACTCCTGTAAACTGTTGCACACGAACTCAGTTGAAGTTTAACAAGCGGGTTCTGCCAATTATCGTCAGAGGAGCTGTGTAACATCATTTAATTTTTCATTGGAGGACCTGAATGCATGTTTTTATTTTTACCACATCATAAACAAAAATATGTATAAATATAATACATTGTTATTAATAATCATCAGTTTTGAAAACTAACCTTCGCGCCAGAATAAACTAAATTGCTTTCCAAGAATTAAATATCCATTAAAGAAACCTCAATTCATATTTAAAGATAGTTACACTACTGGTTTTTTTATTTTTATTTTCTTTACATTCATAGAAGCAGACTGTATAACAGCTGTTTGTTACACGGACCGACACCAATTACAATAATCCATGCTTCTTTATGCGTCTTTTCAATAGTATTCGCATTGAATACTATTTTGTAATTAAAAAATTGACAATTTTCTCCTCTGTTGTCCCCTTCTTGATAGGATATTTTTATGGTGTTTGGGTAAATCATGAAAATTGAAAAATTATGTAATGTTACATTCACAATTGCTGAAGTATGGATGTTCACAACGTTCCTATTTTACCCTTTTGTGAGGAATAAATGAAAAAACTTGGTAAATCTATAAAAATCAAAAATAAAGAAAGGATTAGAGAGAGGACATTCCACGACCCATACTTTACTGTAATACGAAATCTAAGAGTTGGAATCACGAAGTATGAATGAAGTATTAGACTCAGTTTTTAAAAGTAGACACATAATACTACAACAGAACTTGGTGAAATCTGTCAATTTTAAGTTATGTACATTTAGAGATTGCTTTTTTTTTTGAGACAACATGCATTGAATATCTAAAAATATACATAAAGTATGTATACAACAGAATGCGCATATTTCCTTTTTTTTGAAAAAGAAAAAAGATTTATTAATAATAGTAAAAAAAAAAGTAATTATAAGAGCAGTGGTATGTACATAATATAGCAATAGTTTGACTTTTAAAAACTACATTAATACAATCAAATAACATCATAATGACAGATAATTACACGATAACAATTTTTAAGTATAATGCTTAGCAATGTCGGTAGGCATACCGATGATTTGACAACTATGTCGTAAAATGAAATGGAATCTCATTTAAGTAGTATTGTCTGTTTTTATCTTGGTCTATTGACAAATTCTCTCCCATTTAAAAGTATATAATATTCTAAAATAGATAAAATAAGAACTGATTTACTAGAAATAGAACAAATACTAAGGGGAGAGGGGGTAACAATGGCTTTTTACCCCTGGGTTAATAGACCTCCGTAATTTTCATATTACAAGTGAGTTATATGTCATATTAAACCACGAAATAGTGCACGTACTTCTACTTTTGATCTTTATTTTAGTGCTTGTGATTACACTTGGTATTGTTTTTCTTTGGTACGCGTATCAAACCTTTGATCATTTGAAGCATTATATTCCACCAATAATTTTTTTCTGGAGTGCAAATGAGAAACCGTGCCTTCTTGGAGATCTAGAACAACCAAATTAATGACATTGGGCTATCATGTTTTGTCAGATATTAAAAAAGTAGTGACAGCAAGGTACTTTTGTCATTAAGTTTTTTTTTTTGGCGACGAAGAACTTTTTTTATTGTCACTATTTTTTTTCCGATAAAAGTTATTTAAAAAAAAGGGGGGAAGAGTCACTCGTTCTTTTAACTTCAAAAAAAATTAAAAATAAAAATGTATCATTTTAGTAAATCAGGAGAGAATACCTCATCGAAATGACATTGAACATATTCAGGGTACATTAATACTTCCATTACTAGTAAGTACTGAGATACCTGGTATTGATTGATGGCTCGATTTATTTTATTTTTAAAAAAGTTCATATAAAAGAAAGTGTCCTTGATGAGATAAAATGATACAAAAAATATTTAATTTTCTTTCTTCTATTTCTCGAATTAATTATTTGAAATAATAAATGAAGTTACTTTCTTTTACTCTTTTTACCTACATATTAGCAACTACCGCTACTCAAGCCGTTGTCGGTGCCGAAACTAAACGGTAAGACTACTTAGAAGAGCTTTCAAATTTTGTGCTTGAAAAATACTTATATACATATATACATGATTTAGTGGTGATTTGGTGATTTCTTCTAGCGATATACCACTCGACAGCCGTCAACTTCATCCTCGCAAACAACTTTCGAAAAGAATGATTAATAATCCTCTTACACAGAATAGCAACAACCAAAAGGAAGAAGTTGATAGAGCATTCGAAGAGCTTGCTAGATTAATAGTTCCAGAATCAGCAGCCGCTCAGCCCTTGAACCGTCAGCCTTTTATGCGCCCTGCCCTAAATCAGCCTGGGCCTTACGGCTTCCGTCGTCCTCTTCTACAACCTCCGTTCTTACCTAGACCTTTACATCCACCCCACGGGGTTCCACCACCACCGCCACACTCACCATCGGCTCCTCCACCACCTAAAGCGTCTGAAGAGAAAAAAGGAGATAAAGACGATAGCTCGGATAAAGAGGAATCAGAACCTGAGGACAAAGAGGAGGCTGAAGAAAAGAAAAAAGAAGAGGAAAAAGAAGAGGAAGAGCCCGAGGAATCAAATGGTGCCAAAAAAGAAAAAGAAGAGGCTTAATGAGCTTAGATACTTTTAAAGCATTACATAGTTTTATTTCATTTTTTTTTTTTTACTGTTTCAATCATAAACTGCACTTTAAACTTCATTTTTTTCCCTTTTCATGAGCTTAACGGAAATAAAGTCAAAAAAATTATTCTAATAAACAGATTTTGGTACTGCTATTTTCTCAAAAGGAATCCCCGGTTTCGATATATGTGTGTTGTATCAAAATGATATCTTGCCATGCAATGTCAAATCATATTTTACGCAGGGCTAAAGGTTAAAAGCTCTCCATTTAGAGACTTGAAAATAAAATTAGACAGAAATAAAATGCCGTGATTTTGTTTCATCAGTCTGTGCCTATTCTCGGGTTAAGATGACATCTGTACATCTGTACATTGGCATGATTGGTTTTATTGGTAACTACAGTTTCCAGCCGACAAATATCTGCGCTGCGATTTGAGATTATGCAAAAAATAAAAAGTACCAGTGTATATATATATATAATCGGCAGCTTATTATCAAACTTGCTTTAATTTTAACAAATATTTAATATTCTTATTGATGTTTTTCTAAGCTAGTTCCCCTTATCCCCTAGAAAAATATCAATATTTATTTTTGTGCATAAAATAAGTATCTTTTAATGTATTAAGGAGCTGGGTGTATTAGATTTTGAACGCCAAATATACGATGTTATAGAGTAATAATGAAGCATAGCATTAGTATCATTGCCAATTGGTCCATGGGTTAGTATTCGCATTAGAAGTATTTATGTTTACTCGGCTGTACATAGAATAAAGTTTAAATTTGGCTTATTTACACGACATAATTGGTATATGACGTGGGTCACAATTATATTAATAAAATTTCATATAATTCAGTTAATATAAATGAACTATTTCAAAAAAAGAGGAGTAATTATACTTTTTTTTTCTTATTCATTTCACTGTTATTATAATCATTCCATATAATGTCTCTATTTACACCTTTACCTACAAAACAGGTACATTCTAAGCCTATGGCTATATCAACAATTACTCTATCTGTTGATTCACAAAATCCTTTAAGAAACGAAATGTATCAAAATAATTCAGAATCTTCCAATACATGTCGATCCCCATCATCACAATCTAGTAAATCAGATATAGGCACTCCCACCAACTACCTGGATTCAAGAGCAGCATCACTATCACCTACTTCTTTTTCTAGCCCGAATTATACATCTTGGTCTACTTCTTCATCACCTAACTCTCTATATGCGTTAAAAATTATGTCCAAGTCAAGCTCGATCAGTGAAGCTCAGGATGGCGTAACTCGGGTTAGTACAATAGTACAGTCACCGTATGGCTCATATAAACATAGAAAAACATCATCATCATCATCAATATCCTATCGTATAGATTCACTTTCTTCTAACATCATACTATCAAACATGCCATTATCTCTCCAGGAAAGAAGAATACGTAATAAAACTGCGTCTGCTAAATATCGAGCAAAAAGAAACCAACAACACAGCGAAATGAGAGCTATGATTGATTCATTAACAAAAGAAAACGAATTGCTACTGCGACAGCTCGAAAATGTGCAATTTGAAAATGGGCATTTGAAGGGTACTTGCGATAAACTTCGTGGAAAACTAATGGCGCAAAAAATGATCAAACAATATTTAGGTGAAAATAACCATCAGCAAAATTTTGGAGATAATGTTGCTACACAGCGTTTTCCTTATGAGCAACCTACTATTCCAGTCTTGAGAAAATAATCAGAGCAACGAAAATATACGGAAACATGGAAAGCAAAGAACCAGGGATTTTCACCAAAAACATAGTTACCATATTGTATTTCTTTGTGTAAATTAGAGCTATATAGTTGCTATATCACTGTTAACCCCCTAAATTCATTATTACTTTTATTGGAAAATAAAACCTTAATTTTTCATCTCTCTATCAATAGAGGAGACATTTGGTCTAATTTTGTGTCTAAGCTTCTAACCTACTTAATTGAGTTATGTGCTAAATTGAGTTATGTACTAAGCGACTAATAACTTTTTTATTTAAGTTATTTCATTTATATATACTTTTTGAAAGGTGGAGTAATGTGACAATAGTGCTTTGATACAGTCTATATATCCAAAATCAAAATCAATAATTATACATTGATTTGTATTCCAGTAGTATCTGATGAAAAACCCCTTTCCCTCATTATAAAACTATAGAATAAATCGGAGCACCTCTTAGGTTCATACGTTCTTGGTTAACATCAAGTATAGTAAATCATGAAAAAGTTTATTGTATTGCTTAATTTTTTGTTTGATGCTCGATATAATATTGAAGTCATATACAGATAATAGGTAATGTGAAAACCTTTTTCGATCTGAATAAAAAATATATTATATTAAAATATATATATGGTAAGAACTCCAACAGTAACAATGTATATTTTTTTTGAAATCATTAGTTTTGATTCTTATTTGTTTCAATATAATATCGACCCGTAGAGCTCGAATGTTTGGAAATAGCATCAACCCGAAAATTGTGCAATAAACACTTGTTTTATTTAATATATATGTTATCATGCGGCTATGTTAATTTATAGCAAGCTCTGGTATTTTTAAAATAGTAAATGCATCTCAGCAAAACAAATATAGTATATTATTATCAGCAAACAAACACACATTCAAAGGGGTTTTTTTACTGAATAAATCATCATAATGAATGTAAAAGTCAATTTATTTTCAGCATTTGGATAGGTCATCACACCTGTTCACTCTTATGAAGGCTTCAAAATGAACTAACACGAAATAGGCAGAGTGTTCAAAAGGCCCTCAGTGGTCTGAGCCAACTCAGTCAACGTTGTACAAACCCAGATTTTTTTTCCATGACTAAATATGGAGATATTAATCACACTCTTTTTATTCTGTGATAGGTTGGTTCAAAAACACATCACCCATCCCCTTTTGTTCTTTCGCTACTACAAATTCAATTCAAAGTAATTTGAAGACAGACTCTATTAAAATATGGAAATAAATATATGGCATCTTTCTAACGGTAACATTAGCTTATTATTATTAATGGAGATATGTTCGTTTTTCTTCACAATTATATAGAATATGTCTTGTTTTTCGAAAACTATCCTGATCGTTGATAGGAGCGATCAATTGGTAAACAGCTCTAGATCCCTTTTTTTGAGAGGCATTGTCACACGAGTGTGTTTGAAAAATTGATAGGTGCATTTTCATCCAAGTATCACTCGGTATTTTTACCGAGAATATGCGAAAAATACAACTTTTTTTTTTCGGGTATTCACGAGCACTCAAAAAAGAAAACCATCCAAACCATGATTTCTCCCTGTTGAATTTTATTTTAAAGTTTTCTATAACCAACATTGAGTGCCTGATGAAAGGAATAATTCTGATTGGTTAAAAATAAAGCGGTGGTCCATAATTTGTGGCAACAGATGTTGCACATTTGATAATGAAACAACATCTTTTTTATGTAGGAATAAGCAATGTCCACTCATTCATTCGCCTAAATTAGAAAGTGGTATACTTTTTAATATAAAGATAATATTAATAGAAAAAGATGGTTTTACAGTGATTCCAGTACATAAGGAAAGAAAGAAAAAGCATGTTGACTTCTATTTATTTATTTTTAGATTGAGTTATGCAATAAAGAATTATTTATTTTGTCTAAAATTTGGCGAGTAAATGCAGTAATTAATATTAAAGAGAATTTATATTATATTTAAGGGTTAATGGTATTAAATTTATCCGGTGAAAATCTTCATGAAAAGATAAAGCACAGAACCAACGAAACGAATAGCTGATAAACCAGCAACTGACCAAAGAATAAAACCAAGATAGAGGGTTGTTCTCTGTTCGTAATCGCCGAACCACTTCAAAACATCTTGACCATTTGTAATAATCGTTACCAAAATCATGTTTGTTATAATCCAGCTTAGAACCAGCGTTGTTCTAAAAGACTTGTAGTAATCTTCTTGTTTTGTCTTTGCGTCTCGTTTCTGATGCGGAGCTTCGAAGTGTGTTTTCAATTCGAGGCAAGCTTCTTCATACTGGTCATTCAAATCCTTTTGTTCTGTAGGTAAATCGACTTCAACTGTGTGCTCACCATCTTTGCCCTTCTTTGCTTTTACAACACCCAAGTCAGTAGATACCGAGTTGTCACCTTTTGTTCCCCATGAAACATCGTGTGTGTTACAAAATGCATATATATTTAACACGTTGATATAACTGGGAGACATGAAGATATAAGGTATAAGACTTGTAAACATATGCCAAGGATCCAAAAACAGTATACTGGAAATAAAGTACATTATATAGGTTGAACAGACAGATACAATCACATCTCTAAACGAATTCTGTTTGATCAATGCCAAAAACTTGTCATTTGGACTCGAAGAGGCAGTATCAATAGCAGAGCGAACACCGACCACCGTAATCCATGCGGTACAGAACAACACATAGCCCATCAATAATGCAAAGAACACAATAATGAGCGTGTATGCCCACTTCAAACCTTGAGGACGATTTCCGAGTGCAATGATGACTTGAATAATGAGTAGCATTACGTAAATATAATTCAAAACTGTATGGGTAACTGATGCAGCATTAGCAGAGAAGGGCCGAGGTTCCAAAAAGTCAGATGTCATTGAAGTTGTCATAATGTAAAATACTAGGTAGAAGTTACCAATGGCAAACCATGAAAAGAACAAATTAAAAAGTTGATAGAGATCTTCAAACATGAATAGAAGTTTACGGAGGATAAAGTGGTCAGAGCTCCAAACTTTGCGCCAATGAACCATAGAGTAAATACCAGCAAAGAAAGAACCGTTCAACCATCTACGACGTTGAGATATAAATTCTGGAATATTATCAGGTACATCTGTTTCACCATAGGCATTAGAGCAGTAATGTAAAACCCAAGCCGACTTTTTCTTGGCCACAAGTTCATAACACAGAATACGATCTTCAGCAAGGTACATGTTGGCTGTAAAAATATCTGCATCACTTCCGTGCATCTTTTCACCCAAGAAATACTTTTCGAGTGGACCTTCACCATTTGCGTCATTTTGCAATGCTGTGTAGCGATAAGCTGAAAAAGCACCAGGCAAGACAGAAATATGACCGAATACAGACTCCAAAGGTTTGTCAAGAATATTTGACATTTTATATTCAAAGTTTTGTGATGCAACAATCGGATTCAAAAGATGAATACCTCCTTTTCCCAACATGGCTTTAATTTCACCACAGGCACCTGCCACATTTTTGTTGATATCAAAGGACTTCCAAAGATTGTAGATGGATTGACCTCCTGGTTTTGTTCCAACATCGATCAAAACACACACATTTGGATTTAAGAGAGGACCGAATGCTTGAAAGAACCAACGATGAGAATTGATTTTCTTTTGATTTTTTTCTTTAAGACAAAAAAGAATCTGGACTGGTACCACTCCTTTCTCTGATCCTCTGAAGTTCATATTTGCATCTATTGATAGTTGGGTTGTGTGCTACAATAAAAATCGTACAACGTTACATTAAAAATAAGAAAAAAGAAAAAAAAAAGCTTTACTCTTACCTCGTAAATATGAGCTGTAACAGGCTTGCCCTCCACAACATTCTTTGCTAGACCATCTTGGTAGCAGCCCATAGCGGCTAAAACAGAAAGGGTACGTGAGTTGATTTTAGCACGACCGTCAGAAACAACGCACACCACCACCTTTTTCCAGCCTGCTGCACCCCATACTTTAGATCGGTTGCGGGAGCAAAGATGAGATATATTTTTCATAACACCATTCATCGTTCTACAAAAGAGCACCTCATCTTCCTATAAATATCCAAAAACACCAATATTAGCTCTGGAAAATGGGTCATCATACATATCAAATTGCTACTACCACTTACGTTATACATTGTCAAGACAATAAAAAGCTCGGTTTCTCTGTTCAAAAGATTCTGTCTCAGCTTGTAATTTTCCTTTTGAAAATCAGCGGGATCACACGTTGCAGCTGTGTATCGCATATGAGTGAACTCGTTCTCGTCTTTGCGTTGCACTCTTTGGAGATACTTATTAGGAACGGGGTTATCAAGAACCAGATTGCCACCTGTCAGTTTAACCTTTCGAACTAAAATAAAAAAATAAATAGTTTATTTTTAATATCCTAGTTTGCATATATTTTCCACTAACTGACAAGTATTGACAGATGTCAAATTGATCATCAACTACTTACTTGTTTTATATCTTCTTGTCTGTCGTCTAGGTGCCATTCCGCTTTCGACGGGGCCTCCTCCTACCATATTTGACTTACTCCCGCCGAATTGCACATTTCCTATTTTCACAGAGGAGGACATTGACGATGGGCTTGTAGGATGATTTAATAGTGGCTGCTGCATGGCATCATGACCGGCCATTGGAGAGTCATAATAACCTAATGGCTCATTGTAGGGAGAGGTATATGGCGGTGTTCCTCCACCACTGGAGGAGAATGAAGTCTGTTGAAGAGGGTATTCCTCTCCAGTATTGAAGCGAGGCCTAGATTGTAATCTTGCTGCAGGCAAAGGGCTGTTGCTATTGTTTTTCTCAGAATATTGATACATTACAATTAAGAGAAATAGCAGAAAAGAAAGGTTTATAAATTATAAACTGTTTTGTTGATGTGGAATTAGAATGTGTAAATAAATAAAAATAATAATAATAAAGAGAAAAGGACAAGAATAAAGGCAAAAGCATAAGCAGGTGTATGATTTAAATAACCTTTGGCAATTAAAACGTGTGGCACCATCCGTAATAGATACTTTCAATCTTCATTGCTTAATATGGGCATTTGCTTCCTTTTGTGAAATTAACTGCAAGAGGGGTTTCAATCTTGTGTGCACCTCCCAATATTTTCAACATACCATGAGCCAGTTTAATGAGGCAAACCTCAAACATGCGTATTATTGGATAAATCCAATCGACAGTGTAGCTGAGCAAATTAAGTTATCTCGTTTTGGGATGAAAAAATGAAGTTTAATCCGTATTTTGGCTTAATTAATTAAAATAAGAAGTTATCCCCAGACATGGGTACAGGGCCGTTATTTATAACATCGAAAACAACCGCACTTTCTTGGTCTTGAAAATGGCATTGACCTGCTCACATCGCCCTAGCATACATCTGACCGAGTTTCTGCTTGTTACACACGCCTAAAGCGATACATGGGACCAATCCTGACGTCAAAATGGAATAGCCTTATTTTCCTTATTTTCCATTTTTCTGCCATTTCCTATCACACATCCTTTTCTTTTGTGTACTTTCTTGTGTGTTTTTAGCCGTTAAAAGATGTCCGAGAATGCTCTTGCTCCTCCGCAAACTGACAAGTACGTTCGGGGTGTCTCGTTTGATACAATGACTGATCAGGATCAGCCCGATTATTCCTTCACATTAAGGGGAAAGATTCAAGGTTATCAACGCACCCGACGTAGCAGAACATTCCTTGTTGCGACCGATTTAGCAAATTATAGCGACTATGCTTTGAATTGGGCCATTGAGGTTGACTCTAACCAACTAGGATTGTCAAGAGAGAGAGAACTAATTGGTTGTCTTTAGGAATTAATGGACGATGGGGATGAGATTGTGGTTTTACGTGTGTCGACACTTGATTTAAATGGTTGGTATCGAAAATAATAGAGTTCATTCAAAAATAAAGCTAAATAAACGAATAAAATGAAGATGGAAGACCCAACTTACGAGCCACGCTTCGCCACGAAGAGCTCCAGTCTAAAGAGAGAGCTTCTGCAGTTATGAGCAAGATTATGGCAGCAGGTGGACCTGAAAAGAAGGTAGACTCGGCAAGAAACTCCATGTTGAAAAAGAAATGATGCTGATAATGTATCTTGTTGTTTAGATCAGTGCTATTATTGAGTTTGTGATTGGCAAAGTGCAGGAAACGATACAAAACATGGTTTGTAGATGATGATGGTGATTGTGATATTTGAAAAGTGGTATTAATAGTTATCAACGAGTAGATATCAGTTTATCAGCCATCGATGCTTATTGTTGGTACCCGAGGCATGTCTGAATTAAAGGGCATGTTCATTAACAGTGTCTCCAAGTACTGTTTGCAACACTCGCCAGTGCCTGTTGTTGTTGTTCGTCCTGAAGATAAAATTAAAAGACAGCAAAAAGACGAGAAACTGAAAAAGCCAAAGTCTAAAAAAGGCAGTAGACTTAGCGGCATGTTTCGCATAAGTAGCCATTCCAGTCTCTCGAGCTTACAGTCCAAAGGTTCAGATTCGTCTGAGAGTAGCGAGGACGAGGATCGAGATGTTTCCAATGCAGAACAAAAGATGAATCGACTATCTGTGTTTGAAAAAGTCGGCCGTCGGTCTCGTTCACCTTCACCATCTCGACCAATCACCAACAAGCACTAATGCTCTGCTAAAAGCCATATATTTATTCATTAAGTGAAATAAACTGAATCAAAGAGTATCTTTCTTTTTCTTTTCAAGTTGTAAAGTAAGATTAAAGTTGATATGGTTTGAAGACATAAAAAAAAAGGAAGCTGATTTTATTTAAGTTTATTCATAAAAGCATTTACTAAACTATAAACATGAAGTGATTCCCCTGCCCCTTTTTTTTAAGTTAGTGATCTGTAGCAATACATGTCTATATGCAGAATCAATAAATCCATATCGTGAAGCTACTGCTTGCTAACGTCATATTGATGCATACATCTAAAAAAAAATAAAAAATAAAAACTATGTATATATTTTTAACTTTGTTCGGAGTGTGGCAATCTGATAGACTAAAATAATACTTTTGATCAAACCTTGATAATCATCATCTTCTATTTTGGTATATACAAATACAAATTTTATTTAATCAATAGGAAATAAATAAGAAAGCATATAATCTGCTTTTTTCTATCTTTTTTTTTTCTTTTAAAGAGTATAGAAACATGAAAGTAGTATAAAAAAAAAGGGGGGGGATGTTGAATCAAGAAATAAACTTTAAAGAAATAATATATGATAATAATAATAATAATAATAATAATATAATGTGAGGGGGAGAAGTTTAGGCACGTTCAACTTCATTAACTTGGTATTTTTCATTTTTTTGTGCTTCATTATCACTGCCAGAGGCCTGACTAGCAGAGTCATTATGAGTATTGGTATCAGGCATCTGTTTCTTTTCGATCGAGGTTTCGGATGGTACACCCTCCAACTGGTGATCGGGATCGGTACTCTTGCCTGGACCATGGAACCATTTACGAGCACGGAAGTGGTAGTAAAGGACAGAGGCTCCCATTATACCAGTAAAGACAACAATTGCGTAGTTCATGTTATCTATTTATAAACAAGTTAGTATTAAAGCAAAGTATGCATCAATAAATATGCATGTATCTTACCAGGGGTAACAGGGTACTCAGTGGGACAAACAAAGAGAGCAGAGGTCAATAAAATCCAACAGCAACTTGTAACATTGATAATATCGGAAAATGGACCAAGATGGAAGGGACCACGAACAAACTTCTTGCGAGCAACGGTGACTCTAAGAGCGATAGGAATGAAATAAGCCAATGAAGATGCAATGGTATTGACAGATACAATAGCATTGAATGCAGTCTCATTGATAATGTACAATAAACCAACAATAATAGCAAAGATCACGTTGAACCAAACAGCAAAGACGGGAGTCTGTGTCTTGGGATGGATTTGCTTAAGATAATAAGAGAATGGCATAGCACCATCACGAGCAAAAGCGAAAACCATTCTAGAACTACCCAAAGTCAATGCAGAACCAGAGAAGAACATGGCACCCATTACAATGGTGGTAAAGACAACAGTCCATTTATATCCAACACCGTCAAGGAAGATTTGTGTCATGGTAGGGTAAATTTCAGTGTCAAGAATCTGTCTCTGGAAATCCTGTACACAGAAATTAACAGCAACCAAAAAGACAAAACCAACAATAGCGGCAGTACCAATAGCATAGAGAATACCGCGTGGGGCACTGCGACCAGCATCGCGGGTCTCATCAGACATATGAGCAGCACTATCGAAACCGGAAAGGGTATATTGAGATTGTAAAAGACCGATCAAGAAAGCGTAACCAGAGGCTGAAAATCCTGTTTCATTTTGAAAGTATGTGAACTAATAAAGAAAAAAAAAATTAGAAGAGGATCGAGAATACGTGTTATAAAATACTTTACCACCCACTTGGCGCTAGCTTTGTTAGGGGTAAGAACAAGACCAACAATGACAATCATAAGAGTACCAACAAGATGCCAGTAGAGAGATGCTTGGTTGAAGAAACCATTGTATCTTACACTGACAGAATTGATGATACCGTGTACAACTGCAATGACAACAAAGATACCGTATTGCCAGTAAATACTAGGGCTCTCATTGGAGTCACTGATATTAATAAGAGAGGCAATAAATTGGGAGAGACCCAAATCAGCAGAGGTAATAGCAACTATGGAACAAAAAATATAAGTTAGGAAAAGTAAAAGATGAATTTTAATTTTCGTGTATTTTTATTTACCTGTCTATTTATATCGAAGTAAAACGATGATAAAAGTAAATAAAAGAAAAATATGAAGTTAATAACACGTTGTGTTTTCTAATAAAATATTGGATTCCTTACCAAACCAAGCCAGTTACACCATCCAGTGAGCCAGCACATGATGGGAACCCACTCAGGAGGGGCGAGCTTGGATACCCAAATGTAGAGACCGCCAGTAATGGGATATGCAGAACAAATTTCAGCCAGTGAAAGACCAACACCAAATGTAAAGACGGAAACGAGAATCCAACCCCAAATTACAGCAATGGAGCCACCGGCAACCATAGCATCACCCCAAAGCTATTAAAAAGAATGAGTTGTTTTGTTTCTTAATGAATGAATTGATTTAAAAAAAAAAAAAAAAAAAAAAAAAAAAAAAAAAA
>VCJC01000526.1:0-16677 GCA_024140195.1 Backusella luteola
TTTTTTTTTTTTTTTTTCCTTGTGTTGTGCATGGTTTATTTATCTATTTTGTGTGTGTAGGGACCTTTCTCGGAACAACGTGTTCCGGATTTTACTCCATGTTTTGAAGATACGTACGTACCATAGCAACAACTTTATTTGGTTAAATAACCCATTAACGTATTCGATGTCATTCTTCATGTAGCGTCGTTACTATCGCCCCTTATGCTTTTGTTTTATTGGCTGGTTTTGCCCGATTCTGGATTCTATCAAAGAGAGAGAAGCTCTCTTCGGATATGATTAATAATTGGCTCTACTTTGTAAAGATGGTAAGAAAAGTCGTAGCAATAATTTGGGCCGGGGATAAAAATATGAAAAGAAATTTTACTATTGTATCACTACTAACGGAATGGCATCAACAATAATAGACTACATTGTTACTGTTGCTTTTTACTGCAGGCGCAACTTTTACATTATCAGTCATCGAGTCGGGCATTGCATGGTTGGATGATGCACAGATTTTGGCACAAGCAGTGACAATCTTGGTTTTGGTAAATATACTTGTTTACTCCACTTTTTCCGTTTTACTTTTGATCTGACATATTCTTTCCGAAATGAACTCAATTAGGTATTCGTCATCTCGTTACACCATGTAGAGTATAGTCGCAATAAAATCTCATCAGCAGTTTTATTGTTTTATTGGCTTTTCATCCTGATTGTCGATAGTGTCAAATTGCGTACTAGAGTGCTCGAGGATGAATATGGCACAAACCCTGCGCAATTCGGATTATTTGTTCTTTCTTATGCACTCTCACTTGCTGTATTCATTCTTGAAAACTTGGAAAGACCCAAGACTCAATACATTATGTTGGAAGAAGATGAGGTAAATATCATTTTGAATCTGTGCGCGTATTGCATTTATTTGTTTTCAGCTTAAAAAATACTGATCAATTGTGTTACATTATACGACAATAAACAATAATAGCATGAATCTCCCGAAGAGAAGACAAATATTTTCGGAAGACTTGTTTTTAGTTGGATGACACCCTTGATGAGATTAGGTTATCAGAAACCCTTAGTCATGGATGACCTTTGGTAAGTTGTGTATACACTAAAAGGCAGGAGTTGAAGATATGGTGACTTTGGATTTGATTAATAATCTTTTCTATTATGGTAACACAGGAACCTTAAAACCGAAGACCAATCAGCTGTCATCGGTGCTAGATTTCAGCAAAACTGGGAAAAGGAAATGAAGAAAAATAAGTATGGATTAAATCACAAAAAAAAGTGCAGAAAAAAAAGGGAGAATAAGGTTAACCAATAAAATTATAGGCCATCTCTTTTACGTGCTGTTGTATTTACTTTGGGCGGTCCATTTGCCTTGGCTGCGGTATGTCTTTTATAGCAGCTTTTTCTTTTCAATTGGGTCTAATCATATATATATATATATTATTTTTTTTTTTTAAAAAAAATAGCTTTTTAAAGGTACTCAAGACGTACTTCAATTTACACAGCCTTTACTTTTGAAATTGTTGATGAGATGGGTGACTAGTTATTTGTCTGATGCCCCTGAACCCAGCTATCGTGGCATCTTGATTGCAGTTGCTATGTTTCTTACTGCGATATGTCAAACAATGTTCCTTCATCAATACTTCCAGCGCTGTTTTATGACCGGCATGCGTCTCCGCGCCGCTCTTGTTACTGCAATTTATCAAAAAACTTTGATTTTGAGTAATGCCAGTCGTCAGGAATCCACTGTTGGTGAGGTAGAGTATATTCGTTTCAAACGTGTTTACTTGAATTATTATAATATACTTACAAAACATCTAGATTGTTAACCACATGAGTGTCGATGCTCAAAGATTAATGGATTTGTGTACCTATTTCCATGTCAGTAAGTATATTTTTTAATTACTATTGGAGTATAAGAGGGTCAGCATTCAAATATGCTTACTATATTTGTTGGTGTATTATTTTAGTCTGGAGTGGACCTTTCCAAATTTTCGTTTCATTGTTCTTCTTGTACAACACAATGGGCCCAAGTGTTGGTGCTGGTGTTGCCGTTTTGATTTTGGCTATTCCACTAAACACATTTATTGCTGGAAAAATGAGAAAGTATCAAAAGACTCAGATGGGTAATAAGGACGCAAGAGTCAAGTTGATGGTAAGTGTCTTGACAAAGAGCAGCAAAAATGAAAGGTGTACCGATATTTACATGGCCATTTGTTTTTGAATAGAATGAAATTTTGAACGGTATTCGAGTCATTAAACTTTATGCTTGGGAAACTCCATTCTTGGAAAAGGTAAAGATAACAGGGATAACCAAATAAATGGTATCGTATATTAATTGCTTTGTATTATAAAATAGATCAGCTACATTCGTAATGATTTGGAATTAGCCACCTTGAAAAAGATGGGTATTATGTCTGCCGTCCAAAATTTCACTTGGGCCTCAATTCCCTTCTTGGTTTCTCTTTCAACCTTTGCCATTTATGTGTTGGTTTCCAATACCCCACTTACTAGTGAAATTGCATTCGTTGCTATTGCGCTCTTTGGTCTTTTACAGTTCCCTCTTACTGCCTTCCCCAACGTAATCACTTCTGTGATTGAAGCCTCAGTCTCGTTATATCGTATTGAAAAATACCTTTCGGCTCAAGAATTGGATCCAAATGCTGTTACCCGTAAAGATTATCGTGAGGATCCATCTTGGACCCCTGAAGTTCCTCTTGTCGAAATCAAGGATGGCGCATTCAAATGGTCCTCTGCTGATCCCAAGCCCACATTAAACAACATTAACCTCGAGGTGCTCAAGGGTCAAGTGACCGCCATTGTTGGCCGCGTCGGCTCAGGAAAATCGTCCTTGATCAGTGCTCTTTTGGGTGACACCGTCAAGGCAAATGGCCAAGTTATTTTACGTGGTTCTGTTGCTTATGTTCCTCAACAACCCTGGGTTATGAATGCCACTTTACGTGATAACATTGTATTTGGCCATCGTTGGGATCCTACTTTCTATGACAGGGTTCTTGATGCTTGTTCTCTTAAGAGTGATATTGCCATCTTGAGTGGTGGTGATCAGACTGAGATTGGTGAACGTGGCATTAACTTGTCTGGTGGTCAAAAGGCTCGTGTATCTCTTGCTAGAGCCATCTATGCTCGTGCTGATATTTATTTACTTGATGATCCTTTGAGTGCTGTCGATGCTCATGTCGGCCGTCATATCTTTGATAATGTCATTGGTCCTGAGGGTATCTTGAAGAACAAGGCCCGTGTCTTGGTTACCCATGGTATTTCTTATTTACCTCGTATCAATAACGTTGTTATGCTTCGTGAAGGTGAAATTAGACTCAACGGAAAGTATGAAGACTTGATGAATGAGCGTTCTGAGCTTTATGCTCTTGTTACTGAATTCGGCAACCAAGCCCAGAGTGGTGGCAGTTCTGACAGAGAAGATCTCTCCAATGAGGAAACACTTGATGGTGAAGAAGAACTTGGTTCAGATGCTGCTTCTTTGGAGCTTATGCCACGAGAGGAAGATGCTGCTTTGACCCGCCGTCGTCAGCGTATGGATAGTGATGTATCTGCTTTGAGTACTGCAACCTTGAGACGTGCCTCACTTGCTTCTCTTTCAAAGAGAGTCAAGGGAAAGAAGTCAGACGATGAACGTTTAATGACAGTTGAACAGAGTGCCCAGGGTAGTGTTGACTGGGATGTCTATAAGCAGTATGCCAAATCCTGCTCTGCTGTTGGTGTTGCTATGGTTATTGCATTCCAAGTATTTTCTCAGACTGCTTCGGTCGGCACCAATGTTTGGTTAAAGTACTGGTCTAGTTTGAACCAGCAAGATGGAGGCAATAACCATGTATGGTTTTATCTTGGTATTTATGCTCTTATTGGTTGTTCTTCTACCCTGTTGTCCATGTTCCAAACCTTTGTTCTTTGGGTCTTCTGTGCTATCAGATCTGCTCGTGTTTTACATCAAGATATGTTGCAAACTGTGGTCCACTCTCCCATGTCCTTCTTTGATACCACACCTCTCGGAAGAATTTTGAATAGATTCAGTAAAGATCAACATACTGTAGATGAAATGTTGCCAAGATTCTTCTCAGGCTATCTCCGTGTTCTTTTCTCTGTAGCAGCCACCATTGTTATTGTAACCTTATCCACTCCTCTTTTCTTGACTTTGATTATTCCTTTGTTCTTTATCTACATGTATGTCCAACGTTACTATCTCGCCACATCCCGCGAATTGAAACGTTTAGATTCCGTTGGTAAAAGCCCTATCTATTCTCATTTCCAAGAAACTATCTCTGGTGTCTCTACAATTCGTGCCTATGAGCAACAGAGACGCTTCGTTTTCGAAAATGAAGGCAAGCTTGACGATAACCAGAGAGCCTATTTCCCCTCGATTTCTTGTAACCGCTGGTTAGCTGTTCGTCTTGAATTCCTTGGATCCATCATCATTTTAGGTGCTGCCTTATTTGCTGTCCTTGGTGTCTTGTATGGAAGCTCTTATATTGACGCAGGTTTGGTTGGTCTCTCTGTTTCTTATGCTTTGAATATCACCCAAGCATTGAACTGGGTCATTCGCTCTTATTGTGAAATTGAAACCAATATTGTTTCTGTTGAACGTATTAAAGAATATATTGACTTACCAACTGAGAAGTACAATGCTGCTCGTAGTGTTGACCCCATGTGGCCCGAAAAGGGCCTGATTGAATTCCGTGATTATGCTACCCGCTATCGTCCTGGATTAGATCTTGCCTTGCGTGATCTTTCCTTTACAGTTGCTCCCAGAGAGAAGATTGGTATTGTTGGCCGTACTGGTGCAGGAAAGAGTTCTTTGAGTTTGAGTTTGTTCCGTATTGTTGAAGCTGCTAAAGGTTCTATCTTTATTGATGGTGTTGACATCTCAAGTCTTCGTTTGTTTGATCTCAGGTAAGGAAGAACCAGGTTTTAAAGTATGATTTGTATTGACATAAAATATCCCCTTTAATGTATATAGATCACGCCTCACCATTATTCCTCAGGACCCAGTTTTGTTTGCTGGTACAGTTAGAGAAAACTTGGTAAGTATTTTTTATTTATTTTTTCAGAAATGAAATATACTTACCTTTCTGAAAATCCATTTAGGATCCTTTTGGTACCCATGATGACGCCGAACTTTGGAATTCTTTAAAACACTCCCATCTTTATGACCATATTTCGAATATGGATGGCAAGCTCAATGCAGTTGTTCTTGAGGGAGGCGATAATTTCTCTGTCGGACAACGTCAGTTGATTTGCTTGGCCCGTGCACTTCTTCGTCGCACAACTGTTCTTATTCTTGATGAAGCTACTGCTGCTGTAAGTACCTAATACTTCATAACTTACGATAACTCTAACCTCTATTTTGACTATAGATTGATGTCGAGACTGATTCCATCATTCAAGAGACTATTCGTAAACAATTTGTTGACTGTACAATTCTTACTATTGCGCACAGGTATTTTTTTTTTAAAAAAAAAGAATAATGAAAACCTTATTAATCATCTGATTTACATAGATTAAATACAGTTATGGATTCTGATAGAATTCTTGTTTTGGATAAGGGTTGTATTGCTGAATTTGACTCACCACAAAATCTCTTGGACAACCAAGACTCTATCTTCTATTCTATGGCCAAGCAAGCCGGCCAGGCAAATTAATTTTCGCTTTCTTGTGAAAGATAAATGCCTTGTTATTTATTTTTATCCACTATTTTGTATTAAATGTAGTTCTCTTCGATGTTAGATGATAAATAAATATATATTGTAGTATCTGAATTTTATAAATAATGACGAAGTGGGATAGTATGTTTTAAAAATTACGAGTCATATGGTTATCAAACTGTGTATTACTTTTTTCGTCCATTACTTCTTGTGGAAATAGCCATGGATCTTGCTGGCATCCGAAATTTTTAGAAAAGGAAATTACATTTTTTTGTGGTCTACCCGTTTAGCCCAATCAACCGATGTACTTTCAGCGATAGACCATAGCCTCGTTCTTAATTTTAAGCTTCAGTTCTGAATTAACAATACAGTTTGAATAATGAATCTCAGGATTTCAATTTGAATACATATGAAGATATTTATGATTATGAACAACAATCTGGAGAAAGAAATTGGTTGTTAAAGCTTGGTCGATCTTTTTTATACTCAGAGAGGTATCTTTTTTCGACTATTATTATTTATCAAACTTATTTTGGCTTTTTTTATAAAATCGAGATTACCTAAATTGTGTGTTCAGGTTTAGTGGTTTACTTCTGAATTATCACGATTATGAATCATTAAAATATAGTGCTCGTCAAACTCGAAAATATAGAGCACACTGGCTTAATTATACAAAAGTGTGATCTATAATTTATTATTACTTACAGTTCTCAAAGACGAAGACTGCGGCATAAACCATGTCAACTTCATGAAGTTATTCTTTTATGGATATACATATAGCCTCAATTGGTGTTTTTGTTGATTGTTCTCACCTGAGTTACAATGAGGCGTTGTTGTACAAATTTTGTAAAACATTTTTCAGCGCTTTCAAGATTGTGAGCGTTTTATATCGAAGGTGGTGCATTGTGGAAAGCAAAATCAATTCTAGAATCTTTCACTTTTACTATATGTTAATACATGCTGCCAATATAATATAAATATCATCAAAAAATGAAATTCGCCTAGAAAAATAAAGCAATGGTAAAATTAATATCATCATCATTTAATGTGAAAATACAATGGTTCAATTACAATGCTGAAGTTGAGGATTTAAAAGAATTGTATTTTTCAATTCTAGTGAGTTTAGCTCGACACTTAATGACGGAGCTATGACCACTTGTTGAGATAGCTCGTAAGCATTTATGGTGACCATATTTGTAGACTAGAAAAAATAGTTTGAGTACCACCTCTAAATCGGCTGATATTTGGTCTAGCCATCCAATGGTTTATTTAATTTGAGAAAGAAAGCACATGTGCGATGATGCCACAAATTCTAGTTTTTATTTTACCGAGGTGTTACTGACATTTCTGTACGTATCACCTTCCCTTGTCTATTTTACAGCATTTTGGATCTATGATTAAACTTTACGCATACATATCCTTGCTTGCAAACTGGGCTTCCTATTCTCAAAAACGAAAAATCTACAAATGAAAAGGAAACGCCTACTTACATGCTTATATATTAATTGCTTTCAAAGTTTTTTGTAAAGTTTCTATCAGTGCCATTAATTAGAAATGAATGATTACTAGCAAAACACGGGCCACCAAGTATTACCAAATAGTGGGTGATACTATTTTAGGCTTTCCAAAAGTGCATAATACAAGTGTTACTTAAGATTAACCTCAAAGCAATGAGCAAATAGTAATGAATTACGTATATTCTTAGTTCAAATTTTGGAGTTGTAATTATATGATAAATGTTAGAATACAGACATATACATTACAAAAAAGGCCCACTGAAAAATTCTGGAAACGTGATGTATATTTTTTTACAGGTGGTATCAAATGTCCCCAACAAATCCCTCGTTCTAACTTTCCGTCTTGTGTAAGGAACTCTAATTCCCTAAATAAGATGAAGTAAAATGTTAAATGAATAGATAAAAAATAATAACAAACATAGTTTTGAGATGATAACTTATATTACATATGTGTATGACAGCATTCAGTTAGCTTGAACTAAAGTGCTTATTCTTTTCTGTTTGACATGTATCTTTTTTTCTATTTGCTAGAATCACAATTTGACAAAATTAAAATCATACACCGAAATAAATACAAAAAATTGGCTGTATATTTTGAAGTCTTATTTTTTAAGAAAAAAAAATTCTCTCCTTTCTCATATTCTCTTTTTCTTCTTTGTCATTGCTGTTTTCAACTTTTTTTTTTTTTGGATACATTTGGTACTTGACTTTTTTTTAGCATAAATCAAATGGTTACTAATTGATGATAGATAGGTCATTTTTATTCTCCATTATTACATACTTCATCTAGAGTTTCATTCATAGTTGAGGAATAAATACAGTTTGTGTCATTTTTCGTTTAAATAAGGATCTTCCATCTAAAGCCTTTATTTTTTTTTTTCAATATGAATCATACGATTTCTATTTGCGTAACAAAATACATAAGACATAAAGACATACATGGAATTTAATTTGGATATGTACCAATTTAGATATTAACTTTTCGTATAAATACCATCAATTATCGTATCATCACTGTAACTACTGATAGACCTCTTCAAAGTATCATTTTACAAACTGTATGCATGATGTTGGTAGCTGAAAGTTCGAATATATTCATTCCAGAAGTGTGTAGAAAACCAAGACCAGAGAACCCTAGACCCCGTCCAAGACCTCCACTTCCTCCAAGACCAAGCTCTCCAGATCCTACGTCAGAACCAAGTTCCCCAAACTTTTTGTCGATAAAAAATGCTCAGTGCTTCTAGATAAGGCATGTTGGAATCTATAGAGTCCTTTTCTAGTAGACTTCCTTTTCTTCTCCTTTTTCTTCAATTTCCTTTTTTTAAAAAATCATTTTTGTCCGTATTGATTCCAAAAATATCTGCAAACCCGTAGTTCATATTTAAGGCTGTGTATAATTCAATTTCAATTCCTATCTATTATTTTTTGGATGGGTTCATCTCTACATCACTTATCCTATTGTTGCTATGCTTCGATTTCGTTGAATAACGATTGATTACCGTTATATATAATGATGTATCACTATTATAAAAGCCTGTATAATATTTAATTTACATAATGAAAATAACATTTTCATTTTTGTATACACATAAAAAAACAATAAAGAAATAAAGGAAATATATTGTATAAATGCACCTTGTACTAACTTTTAAGGTTAAAATGGTATGTGAAAATCGAAGAATATGCTCATTATAAGTGTTTTCATAATATAATATTAAGTGTACATACCTTCTTTTCAGAGTTTAGTTTACTATTAAGGTAACTTAACTTTTGCCTGGGTGGCTGTTTTGAATTGTAGATTTTCACTCCGTCTTACTTTAAACATCCTATCCCGAGGAAACAAAGATGCTCAAGCTAATTTTTATAAGTGAGTTCCATATTTACAGACTTATTAAGTATGTCATCTTTGAAATGATCTCTAAACTTTATCTAATTAGCTTGGCAATATCCGCCGGCTTAATGAGAAAGCCAAACTCAACATCGTAATAAGGTGATCATAAGGGATCAATGAATCGGAATATTATTTTAGCGATTTGCTTTGGAACTCAAATTCGAGTTAACCATTCACCTGTATATTTGAGGCACCTGATGGGAAAGGAATAATCGAAGAAATAAAGTAAGAAACTGACTTTGTTTCTTTGCTCAAACAGATAGAGTAAAGCTTTTGAGTTTATTCAGAATACTTTCAAATAAAGTACCTGCTTATTTCTAACGCAACAATTATAGTGCTTAAGCTCGCTCAATCTATACTAGGTTTATTTGATGTAATAACCAGTTCTAATGAAGTCGCTGTATTCTAATAATAAGCCATGCACGTGTCTCTGATCTTCACCTTATGAACTTTTAACATAAAATATTTAAACTGCTATTGTCTGGCGCTCAAATATTGAATGTTAGACAACATTTGAAAACTCTATGTTACTGTACAATAGTCTATTTTTTTACGATTGGAATTTATATTGGGCATCAATAAAAAGGATTACGTATTATTGAGAATCAATTTAAATGGAGCTAGAAAACAAGCTATAATGATACCACTATCTTGATGCAAATGGAACGTTTCAATCTGACTTGAGTATAAGGAAATCTTTCCAAGAAGGCGCTTTTTCTATATTCGACTTAATATGATTTCATTTTGTGAGAGCATTTCTTTGTGTGTCAGCTGGAGTGCGAATTTAAATCTCGGTAATACATATTAGTTCTATAAGTACATATATATTGCTGAAAAATGCTTACTGAATTATAAGTACAAGCAAATGGTAGCAAATAAGTGCGTGAGACTAAGAAAAGGGGAAAAGGAAAAAAGAAATAGCATGGAGAATAACCTATCAACTCCGTTCTATAAACATATTCAATTCCTTTATTTCTTTCCCGAAAATCGAGGACAGGCTCAAAAGTTCGTAAAAAGAATGAGGTTGGTAGTCTCATTAGTAGTGATTTATACTAGTAATACGTATTGCAAAAGAACCATAGATACTAGGTTCAGATTTCGACTTTTATAATATGCAATATCCCATTTTAAATCTTCCCATTGCTTTGCCATACTCAAAATATCAACTCCCAGAAAGCGACATCGTTACATCTCAAAGTAACACCCAATGATCTCCCAATAAGGATAGTCGTTAAAACCTTATAGTCAGTCACCTTAGCCCTGACTAAAAGTATTTTCTACTATTATTAGGTTATTACAGCTGTGTTTCATTCTATTAGCAAGAATAAGGTAAGCAACATAGAATAAAAACGGCTATATTGAAGTAGTTAGTAATATTTCTCGGGTTTTGAGATAAACTACGACGTTTAAATTGTTATAATATGATTACAAATAGTACTTTTTCGAAGAAGAATATCCTAACTCTTATTTAAATCATATAAGATAATACATCAAGATGACTCTTTATTATTTCTTGAAACAAAGTATATATGTACAACGTTCGACAGCAACTTTATCATATGATCCGTAATGCTATTTAGATTAAAGGGAGCTTTGAGTGACGGAATTAGGTGTACTTGAATATTTTTCCGTTGTTACAAATGTCTTTATACCATTTGATTGTGGCACGCTGAATGATACAATAACAAAGGTCTAGTCTAGATTTCAGTCAATTTTTACATATTCTACTGCTGCGTAGAAGCTCAAAGTGATCCAACATGATAATATTACATTCATATAAATGCCGTCTTGGTGAATCAAAGGCAACAAATCCTTGTATATAGATGTTTTTAAAGGCTGAATATTCTTAATTGTTCCAGTTTTTACGAGAGTAATGATTTTGATAAGCTATGCCTCATTTCTAAATAGAAAAGGTGAAGAGAACCGCTGTTGATATCAAAGCCATCATTTTATCTTCATCTACCACGAGCACATAATAAAACGGTTCAGAATGTAGCATATTTGCACTTTGTTTATACAGTAGTAATAATAATAATAGGTAACAGTATAAAGCTTAAAATAAGCTTCTAATCGTTAAGATAGTAAAACACTCCAAGTACATTGGCGTAACTACTTTATGTTACATTTCGTTTCCACTTAATGATCTATCTTTTTCTAAAACAAAGCTATGCCTGTCCCAAAAGAAAAAATAAAGAAAGAGAAGGAGATAACAAGAGAAAAGAGGAACTTTAAATTTAAATATTACAAATATACAAATTATGATAGAAAAAAAAAACTTGATCGCTAGTTAAAGCGACACTTCAAGAATTTTAAAAGAAAAAGAAAATTAACTGTGTCTTCTTTTTAAATTATTACAGCATCTGGATTAGTGGGTGATTCGTTAAATATATCTAAAAGTAACGTAACAATGATGAAAATATGGATAATCACGATTTCTCAGAATCACAAGTTCCATATCAAGATAAAATTGCCCTGAGAAAGATCTTGATTTTACGCGGTTTGAAACGAGATGAATCATTTTGGAAGTGACAAATACCCCGACAGGGGTGACCATATCTTCTGTCATTTTTTTTTAATCGATCTATTTTAGAAAGCGACTTATTCGTCAATAGAAAATCTAAGCAATATACAACATATTCAACAACTATTGATTCTCTCCTGATTTCATATATATACATACCATTCCTAATTTAAAGCGTGATATGACATGTTTCTCAATTAAATACACACGTTTTACTTTATGTAAAGTATTGTTAAATTGGCCCAATAATAGAGTTTGTTTTAATGTGCTCAATGCTGATAGAAAGTAACACAAATAGAGGCTGAGCATTTTGTTTACTCAAAATATACAATTCACTATATTCAATTGATCGAATTTCCAACAAATAACAGAAAATGAAATGACACATGGCTTTAACTCAGAGACAAAAAAATGTCTTGGAAATATTGAGTTTCAGGCCCGATTTAGAGTGATAGCCACTTAAAGAATGTGAACCAGAAATTTGAATTTACGTAAGAAACCCCAAACCATTGTGCGGTGATGTCTTCCTTCTTTCCAAGTCTGAGATTAAAATGTAGAATACTGAAAGCTTCGCTTTTTGTAATCATAAACTGGAACCAATGTAATATGCATCAATCAAATGTATAACATCGAATTCTGTAAAACATTTTTCATAATATCCACTAAAACAGAGCTTAGTTGTTTTCTGTTTTGCATAAATTTTATGAAGTAGCCAGTGTACCTAAATGAAATGCAGAGTCTCCAATAATATACTATAATGGTGTATATTATTCTACTAAATATATTATCTTAAACATACATGTATGGAGTAAGGAAGTCTTGCCGAATAAAAATTTAACTTCTATTGTCTTTGACATATGATTTATTGTGATAGTTTGTGCAACTCCAAATGATATACTTCTTTAAAACAAAAGGTTAGTACTCGAATTCCGTCATTTGGTTAACATGAGCTTCCATTCAATATAGCTATTTATTTTTATTGGTGATTTGAACGAATTGCTTAATCATAAATTACTCATAAGAGGATGGTGATTTGTATAATTCTTACATCCATTGGAGGAGTTATTTTGTATAACAATGCACGATTATTTATTTTATGCAAATAAACCTACTTACCGTGCCAAATTGCTTATAATGGCAATTCATGCCCAAATCATATATGATTTTGGGATTGTACTCAAGGTAAATTTGCTTAGTAATATAATAGGAAGGAATGCTGCCATTCCAAATTAATAGTAAAAAGCCGCCGTATTGGCATAGTCGATTGTATATTTTAAAACCACAACTTTTGCGAGTGAAGATGAGATCAGGTTGACTGACAGAAAGAAGTTGCACGGAAGTAATGCAATTTAAAAGTATCTTGATCTTGTTAAACAAAATATTTAAAAAAGGGCAAAACTTTCAAACTTATGTGAAACTTTGTTTTGTTAAATAAAGTAGATAAGCTATTGTTTTCATGGAAATTGGCTATTTTGTAGTCTCTGAGAAATCTGTGCTATCATTTTCGATCTTATCTTATCTTTCCGTCACATGAATTAAGAAAAACCAGTTGTTAGTGATTTCTGTATTTAAAATCACAAAGGACATTATAAATTCTGCTGGAGTTTATTAAATGATGGTATGCCAATTATTCTAAAAAGAAATCATATATATTTTATTCTATATTGTAATCGACATACTTTCTTTAGTCCATATTAAGTCTATTATTGATAATAATAATAATAAAAGTGCTAGTATTACTTAATGGGAAAAAATATATAAGTAGATGATGGCATATAAAAACACAATGAATTAGGTGACAATAGCTAAATATCATTTTGAACTCATGGGAATGCCATAGTCGCCTAAAATTGGCCAATATATTAAAAGCTGTAGTGTGACGATACAATGGTCATATATCTCCACTTTTTAAATATCAATTCAAAATAAACATAAACATAAGGTTTGTCAAGTAATACACTACATTTATTTATTTAAAAGATGAGTAAATTAGCAAAATAAATTATAAAAGAAAATAAGAGTAATCGAAAAAAAAAGGGAGAGAGAGAGGAAGGGGGCGAAGAGTAACACATTATGGGCAAAAGCTTAAAGTAGTTTTGGTTGATGTTTGTAGATTGGTCAGTGAATTAAACTATATATAATAATAACGACAATGTAGATGCGTTCAATCATTATAATTCGATCAAATACATTTATGGAAAATAACATTAACCTTTGTACATTATAAAGCTTCCACTACTCATAAACACCACGTTTTGCCATATCTAGCTCTATGACTTCTATTGCATCTGAAACCTTTTTGAATCTATGGTTTTCATCAACGAGATCTAAAAGTCCTGCCTTTTTAAACACTGATAATGGTCTTTCTCTTAGTCTAATGAAATAAACTTGAACACCTCTTTCGTGATATGTTTTTACAATTTCTAAAAGTATTTGCACAGCACTTTGTGAAATAAATTAGCTACATCCATAATATATATATATACATGCTAAGATAGCTTACCTCGCATCTATAGAGGGCATACTACCTAAATCAAATATGGTATAATACGACTCAGTTCTACGAGGGCTTTCAGAAGGATGGATAGACATATCACCAAATAATTCCAAACGCCGTAATCTATCTTTAAGTTGACCTAATATATATAGTTAGTATGGTTTTTGAATGTTCCAATGCAGTTTGTTTGTTTTTGTTTTTAGTTTTTACCAGTGTTAGCAAAAAACAAAGGTTCTTCGATTCTCACGATAAGGACATCTTGAAGAGTTTCAATTTCGTCAGGATTATCTTTGATTGGCTTAAACTTATTGAGTGTTCCTTTAACTCGACCCTATATACAAACATTTTAATGTATTTAACTTAAATAAAAATTTGTATGACTCGATATGAATATTAGCATTTTGGCATACCATTATAGAGATTCGGGGATAGCTAGTCTCGCGAATAGTTACAAGAAGTGAGAGCGTAACAGCCAATAACGTACCAAACTCGAGCGAAATAATCAGCGTTGAGAAAAAAGTAATAAGAAGTAAACCAAGATCTCTCCATGCTCCTAGCTTAAAAATAAAATGAAGGTCTTCAGGTAGTTCGAAAAGAAGCGACAATACCGCTACAAAAATAATAGATGATAGAACTGCTTTTGGTAGGTAATAGAAATATGGCAAAAGGAATAATATAGCTAAAAGAGCAATAAATCCCGCTACTAAACAAGCCATTTGAGTACGTGCGCCTGCTCTATCATTAATTTTACTACGAGATACCTTTGGTAAATCACAAAAGGTAAGTAATAAGGTATAAACTTCTTACATTTTTTTTAAAAAAAGAAAACTTACAGATCCAAAAGCAGGTATTCCTTGAAATAAACCACTAAACACATTTGCTATTCCTAGTGCAACCAGCTCACGGTTGGCACTTACCGAGTAATTATGCTTGCTGGAATAAACCTTTGCAATTACAATTGATTCTACAAATCCAATTATAGCAATCATCGCTGATGTCACCAACAAATCCTTCAGGTGCTTATTGGGGGGCAGAGAAGGAATAGATGGTATAGGAATCCCACCACTATCAATTTCTCCCAGAATAGCCAAACCTTTATTTTCCCAATCAAATACGTCTGTTAAAATGATTGATGCGACAACCACAAGAAGTACATCCGGAAAAAGTTGAAAAAGTCTTGAGTGACTCCACTTCGCTTTCAGTATTCTCATGCCCAATAATACTGAGACCGCAACAATAGATACTACCGTTGATAATAGATGTAACTGTTGGACGTTACTAACAAGGAAATACAATCGGTCAATGGTTGTTGACGCTTCTGTGATTCCCCACTTTTGGCTGAGTTCCACCAATCCCATAAGTGTGATGGCTTGTTGCACCATAACAACCACTGCTACACCACTGATAAATCCACGTAAGAGGGCCCGACTCATAAGGCTATCTAGGAAACCTAGTCGGAAGATTCCGAGCAGCAAGGTGAAAATGCCCACAAAAAAGGTCATAAGACAAGCCCACGCTAATGGATTTACCTCATAGTCATCTGACTTCATATGCCCTTGTTGGGCGATAGATGACCCAACCAGCAACGCTAAGGGTGCTTCTGGTCCGACCGACATTTGCCTTGATATCAAATCGCGTATTTAATTTTTTCTGAGCCTTTAACACCTTTCTCCTTTTTTTCTTTTTTTTACCTCGACATGCCGAAAAAGGCGTAGGACATAGCAGGGAAAGCAATACCATACAAACCATGGATAGCATCAAGTCTGCATAATGCAGTTGCATACGATAACCCTTGGGGTATCATCAAACACGATAACGTTACACCTGCTAGAAAGTCTCCTAAAAATAAGCTTCCCCTATATTGTGGCAACCATTGTAAAATCGGGAGGTAATACTTGGATCTGACTTTTAGGACTGTCCAAAAATCCTTTGGGGTTTCCCCGGGTACAGTTGCAGAGGGCACTTTTTAAAGTAAATGGGTCATTAAAAATAGATGGAAAGAAAAAGGGTTAAGTCAAACGTCACTTATTTGACCTGGTGCATAAATAAACTTACGAGGAGACGATGTTAAATATCGAGGAACTTGATCTTCCAGACCCATCAAAGCTGTTGTTTCGTGTGCGTTAGGAGGGAAGGTTTCGTCGTCGTCTGTATCTTCAACATGAAGAGATCGAGTACCTAAAATATCTGTTAGTGTGTTTGGGCAAATTATGATAAAACATAATTCTACTTTACTACTGGTGTTACAATACTCTGTATATTGAGTCATAATAAAGTTTACTTTAATATGTATAAATATAATTGAAAAAAGAAAACTAAAAGATAACAAAAAATGCTCCCTTTTTATAAGTTTTTTTTTTATGCGTGTGTGTATGTATTGAGTATCACTTCACGTTTTTATGCAAAAATAACATGATGGATATCGGCAGACAAACATGGAAATCGAAAATAGGATGTTGACAGGTACGAGGACCAAAACAAATTATTTTTTAGATTTCACTTACCCCTAACTTTTATTATTTAGGTACACATTCTCTTCCTTCTAAAATATGATTTTTTAAAAAAAAAAAAAAAAAAAAAAAATT
>VCJC01000529.1:0-27266 GCA_024140195.1 Backusella luteola
TGAAGCATAGTCCTTTAGCCAAGACTTGAAAGCCTCCTCATTTGGCAGATTGAAGCTGAAGACATGGTCACTGTAATCGGGTCTTTCTAGTTTAACAAGCTCAGTAGGAACTGCTTCAGTCATAATAGATGTTTATTGAGATAAGAGTATATTTTGATAGATGAATTTTTTTCGGGGGTTGCTTTGATCAAATAATACGAGTACGATGACGAAAATAAGTTGTGACCACTAAATCCTGATGAAAAAAGTGCGGTGTTTAAAAATATCCGGGCACACCGGACACAGAGTGGGTCTGACTATTTGTACTATGATTGTAAACTAGTGGATTCCTTCCTTTTTACTTCATAAAACAATGGTACGTATAAGAATCCAACATCCATCCATCCACATAGGCGAACATGAGACACAGCAAAGATAGTTTTAAACGAATTACTCTATCCGATTGTCCTTTTTTTTTGCTCTTAAAAAAAAAAGACAAAACGATCCAACATAATATCAAACGAGTTTTTTTTTTCACAAAACGATTCCAGCTGTCATCTCTTGTTTGCAATTCTAGTTCTACAACATAGCGGAAGTAATTAAACACTTCTCCTTTTTATATTAAAAATGCATATCTATAGGCTGATCAAGCTACTCAGAGAAAGAGAACCTTCCGTAAGTTCACTTACCGCGGTACTGACCTCGACCAGCTTTTGGACTTGTCCTCCGAACAGGTAAGACGAGAGATAGTAGAAAAGGGGATAAACATGTGTACTGAAGTTGTGCCTCTAGTTCATGGAGATGGTCCACTGCCGTGCCCGCAGAAGATTCCAACGTGGTCTTAAACGCAAGCCTATGGGTCTTATCAAGAAGCTCCGTGCTGCCAAGAAGGCTGCCCCTGCCGGTGAGAAGCCCGAGACCGTCAAGACCCACCTTCGTAACATGATCATTGTCCCTGAGATGATTGGTTCTGTCGTTGGTGTTTACAACGGTAAGGTCTTCAACCAGGTCGAAGTCAAGCCTGAGATGACTGGTCACTATCTTGGTGAATTCTCCATCACCTACAAGCCTGTTAGACACGGTCGTCCTGGTATTGGTGCCACTTCCTCTTCCAAGTTTGTTCCTCTTAAGTAAAAACAAAAACAAAAAAAGAAAGAAAGAAATATATATATATTATTTTGGTTGTTACATAATTTATTATATAATGATAATTTTAAATTGTGTGTGTGTGTGTGAATCAAAGGATATATATGTTGCTTTGTTTCGTAAAGTATCCCTTTTTTGATAAGTGTATTTGTGTATATATAATTTTCGTATTTAATATTTGTATGTATAGAAATAATAATAGTAGTATCCATTAAGAAGGGGGAGGGATATCAAAGAATAGGATCATGAAAAAAGAGTGGAATTGTGTTTCATTTAAAGTAAGCATATTCGATGTGTTATCTATTTATGGTTATTGTGTCATCTTTTTGAACGGATATGTGAGAGTAATTTAGATAAAAAATGCACTCTCGTTTGTTTATTCCACTATATATTTACATATTTATTCTGGTAAAACGAGATCAGATATTAGTAGTCTAGTGTAACAGTTTGACCTTTCAGGGGGAATATCGTCCTCTCTTTCTAACAGACGAGGAGCATAGGAATCATTTTTGTAAGACTCGTTCCTTATTGGTATCTTGATACCCTGCTTCGAAAAGCATCTAGAAAGACTCGTCGATTCTAAGTGTAACAAATCGGCGTTTTAAAATTATAATTTGTAAATGACTTGTTTTTTTAATATAGTTCACCTGTTAAACCTGGAAACTACTGATTTGTTAGTGAAATAATAATAAAATACAAAATAAAATATAGTACTTTACCTTTTTTGCTGTATATACCGAAAACGGATTAGAAAATATTTCGTATTGTACTCGAGTGCTCATTGTTGACGGTTCACTTTTATTACAATTAATATCGAGATCTTCCCAAGCTATTGATTCAACTCATCTTACCCTTCTGCCAAGTCAATAAAGACAAACTTTAAACGAAATACACCCTCTATTCTTACTGACAGATCATGAAAAATAAAGTATGTACCAGGCATATCGTCTTCGTTGTACAAATGGTACGCATTAGATACTGTGGATCCCATTAGGCTTCGAACAAACTCAGGTTTTTTATTTGGATCTTCATCTCGAGAAGAGACTGACCAAGGTGCATAGACGAGTGTCTTGTTTACCTCTTTATCTTCACTGTAAAGTTCGCATTGAGCAACAAAAAGAACTGTATCAGCAGGACTAGAAGACATGTTAGTAATGAATAGATGGCATCATCAATCTTTTTTTTTAAAAATGTAATATGATTTTCATTTTTTACTTCATCTCAATTCGTTTACCGAATCGATCTTCAGCAATTAGTTCTAATATTGGTGGTGGATCGATCGGTCGTCTGTCTTTTTCCCCAAAACCACAGCATCGGGCTCTAATTGGATCCTGTACGACGGCTAAAGTAAATAATATAAAGTAACAAAAAAAGCACAAAAAAACAAAACATCCCAAAAAATGAATAGAATGGGAAATAAATAACGAGAAGAAAGGGTACTCAATGAGAAAGATATGCATGGTTTGCTATTGAAGTATCATTTACTTAATCTATATTTTTTATCCGATTGACTAGGCCGTGGTAATTTAAAAGGAGGTGGTATATTATCCATGAATCACGCTCTATACGATAATAAAGCGAGTAAGTCTTTGTAATGTCAAATGTGACCAACAGATTAATAAAGCCTTACTCTTTTGTTTATCAAATTTTTAAAATAATGAAAAAAAGGTAAAATACAAAATAGTGAAATAAAAATAAAAATAGAAATAGAAATAGAAAATGGTAAAGAAAAAGAAGAAAAGAAAAGAAAAGAAAAAGGAATAAGAGAGAAATTTAAAGAACTACGGATTTTTTTTATTATTTTTCTAGTTCTTTCTTATTTAGGAATAATCATAATTCTTCTTTTTTTTTGTTTCACCAATGCAGTTTTATGAGCGAACTTTTAACTTTGCTATTTTTCTCCTTTGGATCGGGTTGGAAAGTATATAAAATGGAGATCAAAATCTAAATTAAGGTATATAGCTCTTGTAATTTAATATTTTTATATACAATTTGTTGAATATAAAGTTTTTATATATATCTTAAATATATAAAAAAAATCGTACCTGATTATTATTGATGCTTATTAGTACCATGTGAATTTTATTAGTATTATTGTTATTACAATTATTATTATTATTATTATTATTAAAAGTGAGTTAGATATAATAGGGATGATGGAGGGTCTTTTTTGTAACTGCTGTATATATTAAATGTGTCAAGGTTGTTAGTAGGAATGATCTAGCCAAACAGAATTGCCAGGGTGGATAGAAGATGCCGTAGTATTAGTAGTGGTATTAGACTTGATCGATGAAGTGTCACTGGGTTTAGGATTTTCCACGACAATGGGAATATCAGACGGCAAGGGAGCTTCGGAGGGAGGTGGAATTACCATATTCGGTGATGATGCTAATCCAATAGTGTCTCCTTTAATACCCATGGTTTGTAAAGTTTGTGAAAGTGTACCCATTCTAGACAGAAAAAAAAACGATATATTTTAGAATAAAGCAACACAATCTGATCGTTATTCGTATTTCAACTTACCTGGCATAAAACATCTGTAGCTTTAAACGAGTCGACTCACTATAAAGATCAGGCAAAGTGCGGCCACTATAGTAACCCTGGCGAAGGTTTCTAACAAACATATAAAATTCACATACAGCAACCAATCGATCTCTGCAGTGCCTGTCAATACAAGCCCAGTCATCGAGAATGGATATTCGGAATCTGTACGGGAGGTTTTTTGTGGTTGCATCGTTGCGACCACAAGCTTGGCAACCAGCAAAGGGAGGACCGGGTGTACTTGACAGTCTTTCCCAAATCATGTTTTTTGCAGCAGAAATCTTCAATGGTACATCAAAAGGTCTCTTGGCCTGTTCCTGAGAGAATCCTGAGGGTGCCTCTTCAATGAAGCAAGCGTTTAGTAAAATTGCTTCACAAAGTTTTTTGGAAGACAAACGCGAGTTGGTTCCGAAGCGAAGACAGGGTTCAATATCTTCAACCAAGCTATTCTTCATATAAGAGATTGTATGTAGTTTTCGTATGGGTATAGCGTCGTCTCTCTGAGCAAACTCTTTGAAATCGTCCAGTATGTTGGGGTCTGCCGTTTCCGAGTGCTCCTCTTCCCGGGTAAACAGTCCTGCCATGTCACGCGATGCTCTTCCCTCTGAGGAAACACTCGTTCTGTCCAAAGACTCGGTATCAAGACTCAAGTTCTCTGTAGACATATTTGTCATTTTAACTCGTAGTTCTTTGAGCTGCTCTCCTTCTGCTTCCATCTGCTCACGGACACTCTGTAACACCTCTTCCAAATGCTTATACTTTTGCTCCAACTCGTACTTTGCACGCTTTTCGTCTGCCACCATGCTGTTTGCTTCCTCAAAGAGCTTTTGAGACAATTCCTCCAACTCGTTCTCTACGTCCTTTTTCGCTTGTCTTGATTTGACTGCCTCCTCTTGGCTTTCTTTATACTTTTTATCCAATATTGTCATATCCTTTTCTAGAGACTGGTATTTTTCAGTGGCTGTATTTAATTTCTGATCGAGAGCCTTTGATTTAAGCGACATATTGCTGATTTGCTCCTCTAAGCCCTGGACTCTTTGCTCCTTGACTTCTAAAGCAACTCTATATGTTTTGAGTTCCTTGGCTCTCTTTTCCTGTTCTTCATGAAGCTCGGCAAGAATGGGGATGACATCATCACACAAGGCGCAACAAGTTGAATCTTTGGAAACCAAGATGTGATGACACGGACAATCGGGGTCGAGACGGGTTGACACCAAGGGTGTGCTTTTACTCCTTAAGGGGAATGAGTTGGTAGGCGTCACCGGTAAAGACAGCCTTTCGCTGTCGGTAGGTGATTTAGGGACCGAATCCATCATTGTTTGTAAATGAGAATAGAGATTGGCAATATCTTTCCTTGTCACTGGTCTATCGTCTATTTCGTTTGCTGCCATTTTGATTATTATTACTACTTTTGGCGCAGGATAGAATAAAGAGAAATGGAAATAAGAAATAAAAAGTGAAAAACAAGAAAAAGAGAAGGAGAGAGAAAAAACACAAAGTTGGGTTGGTTTGTACTATGCCTATTTTTGTTCCTTGAGAGTAAATATCTGGGATTTTGTCGAACAAGAAACAGGTCAATTCAAACACAGTTTTATCTCAGAGAAAACAACCTTGTTGGCTTTTGCATATCTCAAGATGCTTAGTATGAGCCGATTGAAGCTTGGTTTCTTTATCATTATACGGACATTGTTTCTTGCAAGGTAAGAGTATTATGAAACACACATCCACATTGAAATATGATGTATTAATCATGTGAAAAAAAAAGAAGTCTTGTGCTGGAAAGTTCTTTGCTAAGATGGTTTCTGTTTGATTAATGCCGTGATCATAGTGAATATATATCCTTGTAAAATAGTAACTTGTAGTAGTAAAAATCACTTTTTCATATTTTGGGTATTGTCTTTTTCAAGAAAATGAGAACAAATTTCAAATTAATGAGAAAAGATTTTCAAATTGTTGAGAAACATTTTCAAATTATTGAGAAAATGAGATAAAAAGTGTTTAAAATGTTGAGGAATTGTCAGGTTACTTTTCTTTATCTGTACAACCTTTCAATTAATTTGATTGGTGACGAAAATGACGATTAGCTTCAAAAATGAAAAAAGCAAATATTAATTTTTGCTATTTCATACGAATGATATGTTTTTATTTATATACGAGCTTCGGCAACTGAATGGCAATAATATTTGGCGACTTATTTATTGGTTCTTCTTATTAAAAACTTTTTATCAAGATCAGATTTATAGCTTATTTGACTAAAAGTGATTGGTTGTAACTAGTTTATTGACTCTTGGTTTGGTATGTCATTAATTAATTCATAAAAAGTGATTTGATGCTTCTTGTAAAGAGAGGAATTTTCTATTCATATTAATTCTTTTAGTGGGGATGTGGCACCCAAAACAATCTTTAGGTATGTTTCATTTCCCCTTTACGAAGGCATGATTGGTCATTCCTGTTATGTCACACAAGATGACTGATATGAAAAAGTACATATCAAAGGTTTAAATGTCAGCACACACACTGTATTGAGCATGCCGTTTATTTGTTTGTTGTTTGAAGAAACTGCAAATGCTCCTTTCATATTTTCATAAATGAAAAACATGAATCGGATTTGATCCAAGCGAATGGATATACTCCGCCGATTTGGATACTACTAAAAAAAAATAGACTTTTTGGTACGGGTCACCCTCTTTTTTTTTTCTCAGTGAATAAGCGAAATGGTATGGATCCAGTGTTTGTGAACGTCTGATTACCACGTTCGAGCATTTTGGATATTGAAACAGCTAGCTTCATGTATTGTTCATAAAATGTAAACACTAGTAGTCTTATTGACTAATACTAAAATAATAAATAATATTAGTGTAGACCTCTCTATCTTCATATACTTTTAAATTGGCTGTAATGAGATCGGGTACTATCATAGATATTATCTCGTTTGAAGTGATTGAAATGGTAATAACAAACCTATTGATTCTCTTTCTTTAAAAAAACTGCATTGGAAAAAAAATCTCATTTATTTTATTTACTATCGCAGATGAATCACTAAAGTTACTTTGATGACTGATGGCTCTCCATTTCCTATAGACTATCTGGTATAATCACATAATACTAAGTCTTCAGGACTAAACTCATGCTGCAAGACCACAACATCTCTCACTGTTAATATAATATTTGAGTAGCTGGTAACTTGGTGTTAGCACATTATTTGAGCGAGTTTCGATTCTCAGTAAAACTTCTATCGTAGTTATAATAGCCTGTGTCGAATGTCAGACAAACAGAGCACAATAATCAGTAAAGAGAGCTGTACTATGGGACAAACAACTTATAATAAAAATAGTATAGACTGTCTTGCTCTTTATTCACAAACTACCTTTTCCGTAAAAAAAAGTCAAGTAAAGTGAAGATCCTAACAGAGGAAAGTTTTTAATATGGCATTCTCTTTCTGTGAATTTACAAAAATATGGGACACTGATTCTTGGCACTCGGACTATAAGATTGATATAAAATGTATGATATAATACAAAAGACCCTTTTCGTAAAATTTGCAAGAAAAAGAAAGTATGTCTGTAACAATCAATAGCATGGTTTTGGGTAAATGTATACATATAAAATGAATTGGCAGTGTGTTTTTGGGATGCCTATTGTCTGAAATCACTGCTAATAAGGGTACTATGATGTAAGTTAATACTGCAACCACTACGTATTATTGGCAAAAAGGACTTGGAGAAACCAAAACCAAATAGACAAATGTGGGTGTGTTAAGATATGTATCATGTAGTGAAAGAAAATATGTGTTCTTGTTTAAATTCGATACGAAAAATCATCTATATACATATATCTATTTCTAAGATACTCATCATTCACCTTGCTTGAACAAGTAACCTCGATTTAGCAACAAGGAAAAACAAATAAGTGAAAACAGGAAGAGGATAAAAATCATAAAAGCTATAATTCCCAAGTTTTTACTATATTTTTCCTAAGATTTTTTTTCTCAGGATATATATATATATATATATGGACATAAGAGTATATTGGTAAAGAATATCGATGTGTCTCTCCATCATCTATTTTTAACAAAAAACAGACCTTCTTAAACGCACTGCTACCATATACATTCAACTTCTTCATGCCTTATTCACGCCAGAGACTTTGGACTAAAACTGTAGATCAAAACCATTGTCCTTTTTTTTCCAGAACATACAGCCAATACGGAGTGTAAAAATTATCGCTGAGTGCGGGTTTAAGACCGAAGTTCTTGATTTTCTTTGGGGGGTTCCATCTTATTCCTTTATTACAATAAGTAACTATATATCATTCCAGAAGATTCTTTTCATTCCATAGATGCTATAGCATGTCTTTCTCTTCTTAGAAAAGCTCATCAACAAATATAAACCACAATAAGCTCTATTAAAATAACCATATAGTTTAATAGACATCGGCTAATATAGAAATTAATATACAGATTACAGCTTTTGTTATAACATTGTCTGGACTTGTTGCACAGTGCTATCGCAAACTTTAGATAGTGTTTTTTTTTCCTCGTATCCTTCTTGCTTTTTTTTTTTAGCAAACCCATAATACCCAACTAAAATATAAAAAGTCTGGTATAGCCTTTTTTGTTGAAGGAGAGAAAAACCACATTTGTAATATCAAATAAGTGATGATAAATGCCTTAAGTCTATAACCTAACATTTTCATTAACTCAATGAGTCATGTATGTATTATTTATTTTTATTTTTTTTCTTTAAAAAAATAAGAAATTTAAGGGGAAAGGAGGTGGATATCTCGTGTATATTTGATAATCTAAAGAAGATTAATATTCTAAACTGGTATAACAAGGTACACTAGGATCAATCATTGGAACAGTGTTATTCTTCAAAACAAAGGCTTTCCAATAGGAAGGAATAGGTAAGTTACGAAGATGGGCTGGGATACGATCAGTTAAATCATCTTTTGTGTATCTGTCAACTCTCTAATAACAAGAAAAAACATTAATATGAGCTCATAGAATATCTTGTCACCTTCACCCAATGCTCATCCCATAAAAAATACTATTCTTTTCCTTTATTAGTTAAACTTTACCTCTGGGATTCGGCCACCATGTTTACTATAAACACCTTCTTCATATTTGCGCTGAGAAAGAATAGGTATAACTTCAGCATTGTCAGCACCTGGAACCAAAGGCTCTGTTACATAGCAATTTTTTTGATCAACATAAGCCTCCGACAGATCCAGATTTCCTAAACTAATCACGTTTGGATCAAGTTCCTTTGTAGCGGCGAACTTGTTGTCAGAGATAATGATATCCCAACCCAATGGAGAGAATGGAATCGTAGCGTTCCAGTCAATAGGGGGTTTTACAGTGTTGTTTTTTCGTGTTGTATAGAAATCAAAGAATGTGATGCCCTCATTAAGCCAGCCATCTGTAGGAACGGGTGGATCGAATTCATGACCGAGGAATTTATAAAGGAAATTGTTGGCAACGACCATGTTACTAACTTGAGGATAGTCAGCATGACCGGCTACATACATCATCACAGCAGAATTGGCGAGGTAATTTGAGATTACATATGCATCTACCTATTTTTATACCAAATCGAGTCAATAAAACCTTTTTAGCTGGAATCAAAAAAATACTTGTACTTACTGCTGATGTAATTCGAGCAGCACCACCAAAATCGCCCACTACCCATCCAGCCATAAAATTCTGTAAAATATAGGTTGAATTTGAGCCTACAACGCTAACAGCATGATCTTGAGCGATTGCTTTAGTATCAGGGAAAGTAGCATTCTATGATATATCATAACAAAAAAAAAAAAGAGTCAGATTTTTAATCTTATCTTCATAGCAGAAATAAAAAGTTTGTTACCATTATATTATGTATGATAGTGATATCGTTTGTTCCTGAAAGTTGAACGCCAGATTCCATATAACCCTGTTCATCATCTGGTCTTTGTAAACATTCATATATAAATTTGAGATCTCTCAACGGACGGTCTAATTCTTGGGGTACGTGAGGCACAAGCGAATCCATATTTCGAAGGTCGATACTAAACAGAAAAAATTGAGCGTTGCTGTTAACACTAATGTTTATGCTACTTTATTATCATAACAAACCCAAAAATGTTGTTTTGGACCACACTATTATCGAATTTTTCAAAACGAACAGCAGAATCTTGAAAATAGAAATATGTCAATATTTTTGTTACGAATATTAAATAATAAAAGAATGATATATTGGTTCTAAAAACTTACTGGTTGTATCTGGTCGAGGCTTCATGTCTGTGCCTTGATGCAACTCATCGCGTAAAAATATGTTTCCGTCTTTGTTTAAAAATAAAATAATGAATATTTAATAAAAGTAAGAAATAAATAAATAAATAAGCATAATGTAAACAGATCAAAACAAAAATCAGGGAACATACCAATGTGGAGTCCATGTCCATTATTGGCCCAAACAGCGGCAGTTTCTCCGTTGAAAAACAGGTTTCCAAGCAATGCAACTTCGTCTTCACTTGTTTGATTCTCTACTTTGATATTTACATTTTCAAATGTAATGTCTTGAATCGACCAACCAGTATTGCTTTTAGGCACTTTTTTTTGAAATTCAGTCAAAAAAAAGGGGAAGAAATAATATGAACATCAATAAAG
Organism: Backusella luteola; assembly: GCA_024140195.1. Lineage (NCBI taxonomy): Eukaryota > Fungi > Mucoromycota > Mucoromycetes > Mucorales > Backusellaceae > Backusella > Backusella luteola. The sequence continues at coordinate 10,316 of VCJC01000529.1, forward strand.
CCCATTCACTTATTTTCATGAATAATTTACCTTTAATTGAGCCCGATTTTGAAGCATTTTTCACATTGATAATAGTAGGTCTGATGGTGCTTCCTTTTAATGAAACACCTTGCTTAAGGATAATGGGCTTTTTTGGATTAATATTGAATACACCAGGATTAAGATAAACTACACCAAATCTAATGGAAGTGAAATGAATTAATTAATAGATTCTCAGTGATAGGTATAATATAACTCACTCTCGACGACTAGCATCATCAATTAGTTCTTGCAATGTTAAGGAATAATCGACTGGCTTGTTATAAGCCAACTTGTTACTAGATGTACATTCAATGTCTTTAACTGCTAAAACAGACCAAGATAGAAGTTGAATCGAGGCCAAAATGCTAAATATCTTCATTGCTGAATTGAATTTATTCAATAATAAGAAAAAATGAAAGGAAGAAAGGATGTAGATGAAGGCATGTTATGTTTATATATATATACAAACAATATTTAAAACACCGAAGGTGTCTGTTTTTTTTTCCTGTTTATTTTTTCTCTCATGTTTATTTTTTAGACTCTTCCTTTTCTTCTTCTGCATAAGAGCAAAAACAAAAAATCAAGAAAGACTAGAAAAACAACATCACAGTGATGGTTCCTTCACAGCCATTTATTCCCAAAGACCCGCCTTCTTATGAATCACTTTATCAGTCCATATCTTCCCCGTCTTCGTACATTCATATTGAGCAACGGCACCACACTTCTTTGTCGGCAAGATTGAACTTCACCATTCAACGGTTCATTCATCGTCATTTACGCTTTTTGCAATGTCTCATTGCCGCAACTACTGTTTCTGTAACAGTTATGCTTCTTTTATGGCAACTTCAGAATTTATCAACAGTGCCTCCCGACCCGGAAGGCCCTTGGTTTGACCATGACGAATATTTCTTGTCTTGATACCTTTTTTTTATTAACAACACCTCATAAAAAGAACCCTTCTCTCTTGTCCCCTTTTTTTACATGTATATATATTATCATTTAGCCAACTGTTATTATTATGTTATCCTCTTCCCATTTCATCATATATTTTTATATTAAAAAGCTGCTTTAAAAAAGAACCGAGTGTGTGTTTACATCCACTACTGACTTTGAATTCGGGTACAGCCCATTTTGGCACAACACCGATCTTGTTGACACTGAAGTGCAGGAGAAGTGTCTAAATATTTAATGGATGTATGATCAATACGAAGAGAACGGTATAATTACTGTACTTTTAAGATTACCTTTACTCTTTTCTTTTTCTTTCTTTGTTAATTATTTTTGATCGATTAATTGTTTTACTTCACAAGGATAGGCTATGTTCATTTTTTTAAGAAAAAGGTTAGTACTTCTATTGCATTCGTTCATTCATAAGGTTTACCATTTGTGGTTTTGGATTACGTTTTATTTATTTCATTAAACTTCTCCCGATGTATCCATACGAAGTGTCCTTAAATTTAGATACAACTATATTTATGAAATGTAGCAATATGGGAAAATAAATTGACAAGAATTTTATTATTGATAAAATAGGAATACAATATAACAACAAATGATACTCTAAAGTTTTATGATAATTACTAATGTTTATTATAGTCAAATCAAAAACAATACAAAAAAAGGGAGGGGAAAGGGGCCACTATTGACTTGATTCTTCGATGGAATTATGCGTTTCCTCGTCGCCCATGCATTTAGAGTCTTTGTTCTCGGTTAATTTGTAGAACATAGGGTCCACAATGCTTGAAAGGAACTGTTCGCTTGGGAATATTTTATGGCGAAATTCTTTTGAACGCTGCGTGTCTTCATCTTTGATTTCAATAGCTTGCTGCACTGCTTCTTCAATCTTCAGCTTTAAATCCCAATACTTTTCAACGTAGAATTGTAGCTGGTTTTCGCGCTTGTTAAAATGGGCCAATACATCCAGTCTCCACCCTTTATGCATAAAGTAAACAGCTTTTCGTGGGGAGCAAAGTGACCATAAGCGCATTTCATCATTGGATGCATGAAGGAAATATACTTTGAACTTGGAAAATGTAGCGAATGAGCACATGGGGTATTCACCAGCAACATTCTTAAGCATTGGCAAAAGAGCGAAGGTTGTCTTGTGATTAACAAAGGTCTTCTTTGTTTTACTGGCTCCAATATTGAAGCCATTCTGCTACAACGTTGTTTTTATTAGAGTTTAATTTTTTTTAACCTTTTTCTCCAGGTTGTCATCAGGGAGCACTTTCTGGAAATTCCTTGTCTTTTCAAAATAATCAGATATTTTTTTGAAGAAAAACAAAAAAAAGAGGATGAGTAAGAAAGGGTAAAGTTGTCAGTTTATACCAAAAGGCGAAAACACTTAAAGGAAGAATGTTGAAGGAGAACCAGATTACACTTAATAATACCTTACCATTTTTCAAAGCAGATAGTAGCACTTCAGCAAGTAGAGAAGTTGTTTTTTTGAAAAGATAAAAGGAAGAGAGATAGAACGCCTCAGCATAACTTTCCGTCTTTTCATTCTCAATCGATGAGGCATATATTGTAATATCGTGTATTTATTTTTAAGAAGAATATAAAAGAAAAGACGTTGTATTAAAAGTTTTTTATTTTATGATAATGATAATGAAATAAATAATTTAATAAATAAGAGGATTCAATATGTACAAGCATGAGATTATGTAAGTTTCTAGATTAATAAGTTAAATAATATGAATATGATGAAAATGAGAATAGGAGGATGTTGGGAATCTAGTTTGCTACAGTAGTTCTATTATTTGTGTTGACACGATGGAGAGAATTTAAATCAGCTTCGGAACTGGAACGGGGAGAATCCATATATGAAGGGGCAGGAGGAAGGCTTTGAAGACTGGTGTTGTAACTAGGAGGTTCTTCGAGAGCTTCATAAGAAGGAGGGTTAGGCTTTGCAGTCCAAGTATGTTCACGAGATGTGATAACCAAAGGTACTTCTAAACTGCATACAGTTAAGCTGAGCTCATTGGAGCACTTATTTTGCTTGTGCTTGCGACGACTTGATTTCAAACTGGGCAAAGATGTCAAGTTACCACTTAAACTAGCCAGATCATCGGCGGACTGGTTTGCATGGGAGCGGCTCAAAGAAAAGATGGAAGCAAGAGATGATGTTGAAGAGGATCGGCTCAAGACGGGTGAGCTTGGGGCGGAAGCAGGAGGTGTAATCATGTTGGCATCTAATTGCTTAGTATCAGTGCTCTGTCTTTCGTCTTCTGAAGCCCATTCTGATTCTGTTGCGTCTGTCTCATAAGCAGACTCGTATTCATCATCTGATTTTGTATCTTCTACCATGATATTGACCACGAGTGTATGGGAGACCTTCATTAAACGGCTGTTCAAATCAGCATTGACACGAGGGCACAAACGGAACAAAGCATTGTAGTCGGCCTTTTCTTTAGGATCGTAGTTCTTCTCTTGATTAGGATGGAAGGTACTGTAACCCAAAGGGAAATTGTTCTCGGTCTTGCTCAAGACAGTATTTGAATTACCATCAGTTGTTCTATATTGAACACGCTCGCGTAATGCACAGGTAACAGCACGCACAGATTGTGTATCAGGGTTCTTGAGCTGCATAGCAACATTCAAGCGAATCAAGCCACCCTCACGATAGGATATACTAGGAGCAGTAGCACTGTACACCATTTTGTGGGAATTGTGGACACCTTCAAATGTTTCTCTAATATCGGACATGGCAGTAGTGCTGTCATGGAGTAAGCATCTTTTAATAGGGATGTCGCGGGAAGCTTGTATATCGCTGGTAAACATTGGGCGGTAGAGGGAAGCCTGGAGTCTGTAGCGCACGTAGCCTCTTTTACCGCGGAAACTGGCGGGAAGAGTGGCGGGAAGGTCGAATCGGAAAGGATAAACATATTCACCAGGTGTCAAAATAGTGGTTTGACCATCTTCGCCTAAAAATCGTTGATCTCTAGAATACAGTGTTCTACTTTCGGTACCTTCGGTGTTGGAAACGCTATATCCGTTCGACTTTAGAGAAACCTTGCATCGTCCTTCAAGCCAGACAACAAATCGTCTCACTTTGATTGTTTTGGATACTTTGACAACACAGTTTCCTTGTACTGTACAGCCTTCTGATTCATCATGTGCAACTCCACGTAATATTCCAGTAAATGATGGATCTAGATCGAGTGTTAATATGGCGTCGTCTTTTGAAGGATTTTTTAAATGCGGCATTGTTGTTTTATATGAGTTGGATTAAAAATAATATGATGAATAAAATAGAAAAGAAAAGGAAAAAAAAGTAAAAAGTAATGCTATTTATATGTTTGTGTGTCTAATTAAAGTTGAAGAAGAAATAGAAAAGGAATGTCCAAAATCATTCCTATTTATATACAACAATGTTTCGGATTGACTCGTAACTGATTTGTAAAAAAAATTGCCCTTAGTTTAAGACACGCGAGCCATCTGATATAAAAACCTTGATTATTGCCACTCCGCCACTTAATTTGCGATATTTATCTGCTACCAAATAACAGTTTCATGGACTTTGATCGCTACAAACTTTATATAAATTAGATAAAGAAATCTATATCTTGGCAGAATTGAGTTTTTTCTAAATATATATTGTAGAAATATATAAATAAATGCAAAGCTTAAGTGAGCTTTGCAAATGTGTCAATAGAATATTTTAATTTATCTATTAAATAAAAAGGAAAGAAAAAACATGAATTATCCACTGACAGAATTATTTGACAAGCACGTTCGTTATTGATTAGGTAAGATACGGAGATCATTAGACAACCCTTATCGTTGTTATTATTTGTATACACAGTATAATTTTTTTAAATAACCGAATTTCACCGCTCCGTCTAACCAGTCATTTGCATGCTCAGATAACCAAACCATTTAAATCAGGATTAGTTTGCTGTAATTCATAGATTTAACAAAGATATCCCTTTTTTTTGTGTAATAGAAATACACTTTTTAGTGACATGATTTATTTTAATTCCACAAAACCTTACACAAGGATCCATTAAACTGGACAACGTATATCCGATTTACTTCTTTTTTTATATTTTGAATGTCTTAGAGATTATGGAAGTAAACTTTTATTACGTCAATTCTTCATCTTAGTTGATTGTCCGCAATAGATTATCAGCCAAGGGGTCTGAAAACAGAAATTGTCCAGACCGATGAGCAAAAGATTGTAGAACTCAATAAAGGAGTCCAATGTTTTCGAGATCAAATCGCGAATTTTACAAAATAGTTTTCGTTTAGAAGTAAATAAAAAAAAAAAGCCACCCGACTGTTACACTATTTGATAATCCATCAGCTCAAGCTCGCCACATTTTCTTTTTGGGCCTGTAAAAGGCGGATTTCCAATGTAAAAAGGGCAATCTTGTTGGTGATTAATAAATAGCAAAATTAATAATAAAGCATCGTTCTGATCGATGCTATCAGACGATAGGTAATGTTTCTCTTTTCTAAAAAATATTCAAGGGGGATATTATCCATAAACCTGGTAGAATGCTTCGAAAGAATTATTCTTTTTTCAAAATGAGTAATTACTTTTCTTAACAAATTAACATCTTCTAGTATTGCAAATGAAAAAAAAAAAATTTTTTTTTCTGCAAAAGGTAAAGCGGTAATGAAAACCCAAAAAAATTGTTTTTAGCAATCCAGGAATACAATAAGCAAACTGAGACCTGATAAATGATGTTTTTTAAGATAATCCCCTGTTAACTTTGAAACTGTAATCATAATAAGTGAACTTTGCGATTTAGTCTTATCATTAACTCCACTAAAATCTATAGATAAAAGTGGATATGTTTAGTTTTTAGAATTTCATACAAATTCAAGCATCTTTTTCTTAGATGTCAAACAGAATCATCTTAATAGAGCAATTTTTTTCATTTTGTTTTTTACTTTTTTTTGCGTAAAATATCGGGAAGATAAAATAGGATGTTAACGGATTCATCGGAAAAGAGATATCTTTGGTGATGGTTAATATTATATTTAGCATTTTACATTGCGATAGAACGTCCGCTCCTTTTTTTATACAGTCAATTAAGGAATGTGCGCTTTAAGTTGATTTTTTATTAAAAATATCTTCTTTCCTAGAAAAAGGCAAGCACTTATTTTAGCACACAACTTTGATAATTTTATTACTTGGCATAGTAGTTTATAGCACTTTCTGTTATAATTGACTTAATCTATAAATAAAAATGGCGATTAAATGAAATAAGATCTCTATCTGCCCAATGTGCTCAATGTTTTTTTTACATTCTTGTCCAACCCTAATTTTCTGATCAGCTACCGATTAGTACATATGCAAGCATAATGCGTGATTCTATCGGCTCGTCGGATACGATTGTCAATCTGTTGAATACTGATAAGGTTTAGCACGTAAATTCATATCAACTTGATATCTAATCTTGTCTTTATTTTCTATATTTTAACCACGTTTAGAAATATAAAGATTATGCTTTTGATGTAAAAATTTTTTTTTGTTACTTATTTGCTGTTATTACGATTATTGTAAGACTCGGCATTAGGTTTTATTTATATATGTACAGCTTGGTATATAGTCAAGTTTATCGTTTTATCTTTATAATACTGTCCAAATGATAATGGACCAATATCTGTTTAAGCACCTTTATAAAATCTTTTCTTTTTTCAGGAAATGAAAATAAAGAACATGAATAGTCTTTTCTTAATACAACGCTTGAAGTATTGATCTTGATGCCTTTTTAACTTTAGTTTGAATACCTGCAGAGGATAGTGTCTTTTTCTAAAAAATATCTCAAGTCTAGAACTGATCGCCCAATCGTGGCACATGCTAAAACCGTGAGATATCAAGCCTCAACCTTTTGCATTTTCTAATATAGTGTGTGACAAAGCATTTTGTGTATTAATGGTATAGGATTTTATTGCCAAGTCATATTCTTGATAGGTTGTCTAATTATTTAAATATAGCTCCCGCGATGTTTATGCAAAGAGTACCGAGCTCTCTCTCCGAGGCAAGCTACAATGGAGCTATCATTCATCCAACGTTATTGGCTGTCACAAGTACCATTGAAAATGACACAATCAAATTTATACATGGCAAAGAGCCTCTTGAAAGCATGACAAATTACCTCAGAGAAAACATTCCAAGGTACAATGAATGTAACGTATATAAGGCAGATGGTGTAATCACTCAAAAAGATAGAGAGGGCTCCAATACCAATCTAATGATACTTGAGACGTCAAGCGGCTACAACAAGACTAGTAAAACGAAAAAGACCTTTGATCATCACAAGGCAACCTTCCAAATTCAAAGTCTATTTCCTTCGTGGATTAGATGATGAAATGAGCCTTTACTCTCTGTACTCCCCCAGCCAGAGTATCTACTTGGTGCGTAAAGAGGGGGAGATGATTGTCCCCGTTGATTCCATCAAACGAGAGCTACAGTTGTTGTTCTACATTGAGAGATATTAGGATTTAAAGTTGATATTGAAGAAACAGCTCAGCTAACTATCGAAATCAAAGAAGAAGACAAACAACGTTCAACACAGTATCGCCATAAAGTATTCCCAAGCGGAAAATTTCTTTCAAGCATTGTAAATCCATTAGTGGCATTAAGATAGTAATACCCGTTTCCCTCCACTCCACCTCCCCTTCTCTCTCTTTAATTTGTATTTATATTTTTTATCATTAGCATTGCGATGTTTATATTTATATCACTTTAAATAATTATGTTCATATTAGCTTTTATTTATTACAGTAATTTAGAAAAATAATGCTTTCCAGTATTTAAGTGTTCAAAAATAAAGGCCGTTTATTCCAAAACGAATGCCAAAACCTCACTCTTTGGACGTCCTTCTCCTACACCATGAACAGGGAACCATTCCGCGCGAGCATCCTTACCATTGACGGTGCAAGCTGGTAATTTATCTGGACGCTTTTCGTAAAGATAGGGTCCGTATCCAACCAACACCTTATGATTTCTAGTGTTGCATTCGCTAAAATGAATATTGATATCGCCTGAAGATGTTTGTTCAAACTGAGAAAGTTCTGCACCAGGTACAATATGGCTAAATGAACCGAGAAGGTTGAGTCTATGGTCTTCTTGAGCGATGGGGATATGCAAAAATGTTTTTGTTTCGTGTTGCTTCAACTTCACTGCTGAAGAAGGGTGGTAGAATAGCTTTCGATCTTGTCCATTAAGTCCACTCATGTGTATGTCATTGTCGGTGGCAAAGAAGAGGTGGTTTTGGGGCGATGAAGGGGGAAGATAGATGGTTTGATCATCAGAAGTCAAGTTGGAGAAAGTAGTGTAGAGTCGGGGGTGGCCATTACCAACGTCCACCACAAATTCAACAACGAAACTGTTATGATAATATTCCAATACGGATTCGACGTAGGAAACGACCTTGGGGAAGGTGGCAGAGTATAAGAGATGTTCGTCCTCACCATAGAGTCCTACATTATCAGAACTAAAGACGAGAGCTCCAAGAATATTGTTCAAGACACAAAGGGTATAACGCTCATCGGGCTTTAGCTTATTTTTTTGGTTACGCAAAATCATCACATCAGGATCGTTGCCAAACATACGATCAGACATACCCCAACGGACGAGAGTAGAAATCAGCGAGTTTGCGGTAGAAACGCGTTCACGTACGTTTAAGAGCTTGAGCTTTTGATCTTCCCACCATGGCGCGACATCGGAGCCGATGCGACAATAATCAACCTTTCTAAACGCAGTTGCTAAAGGCACACCACAGCCAAGAACGAGTTTTTCGGGACCCACAAAATCACGAATCAAATCCATAGCCTCCCACATGATCTCTCCGCGAGACTTTCCATTTCGTGGGATCATGGCCGCTGCAAAACAAAAATCAAGTTTAAGCATATCGAAGCCCCAGTCCTGCAAGACGACATCAAATACGTTTTTGAGATATTCACGAGCGCCAGGATTGTACATATCCAAAGCATAAAACCCACCCCAGTTGGGACCAGCGACGACGGGTTTGTTTGTTGCGGGATCGGTGATGAGCCAATCTGGATGTTCCTTGACGATACGACTTGTGAATCCAACAGCATAGGGGGCCAACCACAGTCCTGGCTTGTATCCAGCACCCTTGATCTTATCGGCAACGGCCTTCATACCGCTTGGAAACTTGTCATTGATGGAAAGCCAATCGCCGATAGCGGTCTGGAAACCATCGTCGATCTGGAAGATGTTGATAGGATACTTGTTTTTTTGAAGCGCCTCGACATTTTCATTGATGATTTTCTCGCTCACATCACCATAATAATTGTACCAAGAGGTCCAGCCGTTAACATGACCTCGAGGGTCAGTGTTACCCTTTATAGCACGTCTATCTTTAAAGAAAGTCGAGTACACGTCCCAAAGAGCTGCTTCCGCGTCATAGCCTTGGCCCATAAATACACGGATCATGTCCAACTCGTCACCCTTGGCCATTTTCTTTCCCAAGACATCCTTATACATACCAAAGGTGTTGTTATTAAAGTCGCCTTTAAAATAAGTGTAACCAAGATCTTCGGAAATCGATCCAAAAAAGGAAATCACATTTTGAAAATCTCTGAAATGGGTAAAGCTACTTGAGTGGATTTGTCCTTTTTCCCCAGAGTGTTGATAAATGTCATAATCACTACATGTAAAAGCATAAAACAAAAAGTCAAAAACACCGAGATATAGATCCAAAGCTATTATATAGTATTGTACATAATAGAAATCCTCATGTCTGTACATGTAAAAACACTTACCCTTGAAGGTTTAACTGTGTGTACCAAGCAACGGGTGACTTAATCGCGGGAATTCTATCATACTTTGTCAACTCTCGAGCCTGACTCCAGCTTTGGAATCCATGAGCCAACATCCTCAAGTTTTCTAAATCGGCCATGTACTTTAGCTCCAAATAAGCAAGCTCGATGTCCTCCAAAGCCTTTATAGACATAGTAAGGATATAGCCTTTTTGGTCAGTGTGGCGATCGAACTTGATGTTCAACTGTACACATTTGTCTGAGAATGGCTGACCTGGTTGAATGAGCTCATTCTTATACTTGACCTGTTTACCACTGACAATGTAGGTAAAGTCTACTTGGGCCTTGCTTTTCTCAAAAGTGAGGGGGTTGATATGTGTCATGTTACAGAAAGTAGAATAAAAACAATAACAATTACTTTCACGCAAACGACTCGATTCACTTTTTATACCTTTTTTTTTTGTAATTACGACAAGTCACATGAATTCATTGTTGGGAAAAAAAAAGAGAGATATTTAGCCTCTTTTCTTTTTTGGAAGGCTTTTTGTTGTATGAGGGATTATTTTTCTTATGTTTGTTATTTTCTACATTTAGATTATCGTTGATCCCCCCCACACTTTGATGTTTTTAAATAAAACAATTGTAAATCATGGAGACGATGACGGTTTTAAAAGATTTTGTAACTAGCCTGAAATGGCCAAGACAATATTATGTGCATTTAAATGTACCGCCAAGATTTGCACGCTATTGTACTGCCCGTGTTGAGCTTTCATAATAAAATAATGATGAATAAGAGTAATGATGTCCTATTTTTATTATTTTATCAAATTGGATTCACTGTCATTCAAATTATGAAATAAATGGAAATCAGAGAAAAGGCATTTTAATAATACTAAGCATTGTAAAAATGGTAATTGCTTATCACTGTTTATTTTCCTTTTAGTTTATAATGCAAACAGCATGTACATAATTTAAGCTCCATTTACTTTAAGTGAACTAAAATACATATCGCAACTCTGTGACATGGTTTATTTTTATTTTTATTTTAGAATATAAAAATACATACTAACTACGCGTAGCAACAAATGTGTTAACAAACAAACCATGTACCTTTTTATTTTATTTTTCTAAAAAAAAAACGATAAATAAATCATGGCACATGATGGATTTGTTATTTCACTAAAAGTTTTAGTGATTCATCTTTTCTTTGAAATATCAACTGGGAAGGTGCGCCATTACTTTATATTTTCGCATTAATGGCGACTTTTCACGGTTCGGGTTTTAATCTACTTTTTTATTTGTAGAATATAGAGGGCACGTTCATACAAAATTATTAGCCTTTTTTAATGCAATACTTTGTTAACGCAATAAGTATTTCTTTATTTTCTGCGAAGCATAAACGAATTTTTTTGTTGGTAGTTTTTTAAATAGTAAAATACTCACAAAATATACAAAATAATCCACGATTCAAAACTTCTTCTTCTTTTCATCATAACTAATACCACCAGGACCAATGGATACAAGTAAAAGGAAGCCACCCATAATACTTAAGCACTGGAAAAAATCATAGCGCAAATAGTCCTTTTGATATTCTGGATGATGCTTGTCCCACCAGTTATTTACCATGATGTTGATGGTGCACAAAATGAGCATTAAAAATGTAGCAGACCATTTGGCTCGGAAGCCAACAATAACCATTGCGCAGGCAACCAGGCCAATGCAGGATAGAGCGCCTCGTACCATACTCCATTCTCCGTTTAGCATAAATCCAAAGAATAAGAAAACAAGTAGCACGCGTCCTGCCAACTGGAAATACTTGTGCTTGTCACTCTCGCTGATTTGAGGCACTGCGAGGAACAGATTGTTGCTTTTGGATTTACGTCGAAGGATGGATTCAGACATGCATAATAGTAATCCTCCTGTTACTGATAAACTACGAAGGAGAAACATCTAATTGGGTGATGATTCAAAGTTGTGTGTGTATGCCCACATCTTGTTAGCAGAATACTCTTTTTTCCTCCAGTTTATATATTGCAACTTACAATATTAAATAATAGTCCGTATACCACCGCTTGACTAATGATAACACTTGCCAAAACTGTCACAGATAGACCAATCTTGCGTTTCAACATAATACAAGACGAGAATACCACCATTGACTATTTATAGTTACAATATACATGAATAACCTCACTCTATATACACCTATATATCACTTACGAATATATTATAACCCAAGTATAAAGGTGCTGTATACATTCCCATATCAATTCCATTGACTAAATAGGATAACTGATCTGACCACTGAAAGATAATACGACATGCATCTTCATAAAATGTGGCAATCACTAAAAATCGACCAATGTCTGCTAAATAAGGCTTAACGGGTTTGCCTAGCCTTTCAAAGAACATTTCGCTTTTATTTATTGATGTGTTGTATCCGCTATATACATTATAACTACTATCTCCTACTGCTCCAATCATATTTTATTTACAATAAAGAAGAAGAAGAAGAAGAAGAAGGAAAAGAGAAAGAAAATTGAGGTAAATATTTTAAATATCAGCACATTTCTTATGTTTGGACCGTATTTACTAATAAAAATAGTAACCTGTTGCTCTCTACTAATTTATTACATTCTCTAATTGACAACAAACATACCAAATGATTCATAATTGTAAAATGAACAAGAAAAGAAGTAAAGCATTGAGCCACACTATTTCATTTTCAACCATCATCACTAGCCTCTCCACGTGGCAGTTGCGAGTACTCTTTCATGTAATTTATATCTTTATTGTTATTGAAAAGGAAACAAGATCGAATAATAATATAAAGAAAAGACAAATGAATGATTTGTATGTATGCTTGTGTTTATATGTGTGTCTCTGCGTGTTTTTCTATCCAAGAAATACTTCTCCCATTCGCCTTTTTCTTCTTGTTTATCATATCATTGATTTTGTTTTTTTTTTATAAGATTGATATGTTTAACAACAACCACCAGATTGCTTGGGCTCGAGAGAAGCACCTTGGCCAACCTTGACAGTTGACTTTTGCTGTGTCTGCTGCATAGTAGAACCCATTCTATCCTTAATCTGCTTTGCCATAGTCAAGAAAGCCTGTTCAACATTCTGTGAGTTCTTGGCACTTGTCTCCAAAAGGGGTATCTTTAATGACTCTGCAAATTCGGTAGCCTGTGCAAGATCAACCACTTTCTGGTCAACCAAATCGCTCTTGTTACCAACCAATAACTTGTTTACACCCTCTGCTGCATATCTGTCGATTTCCTGCAACCACATTTTCACATTGGTAAACGATTCCTCGTCAGTCACATCATAGACGACAATGATGCCATGAGCACCACGATAATAAGAAGAGGTAATGGTACGGAAACGCTCTTGACCAGCAGTATCCCACTATTGTTAATTTAAATTAATAACGACTATAAATTAAAGTGCTTATATTCGTATATTTACAATTTGAAGTTTAACTGTCTTGCCCTCCAGCTCAATGGTTCTAATTTTCTAATAAAAGTTTTATTATTACAACTGCTATTATTACTATTGAAAGTACACTTACGAAATCAACACCAATAGTAGAGATGTAGCTTTCTGTGTAAGTGTCGTCTGCAAAACGGAGCAACAAACAAGACTTGCCAACACCAGAGTTACCGATTAGCAAAAGTTTAAACAAATAGTCGCTATAACTCAAGTTAGTAAACCCGTCTTTACTTGCCAAACCATCAAAATACTTTACTATTCAGGATTCATTGCAGATAAACTTTACAAGATGAGAAAGAAACAAGAAAAAAGAAAAAAAAAAGAAAAAGTATGTCCAGACTTTATTTTTTTGGGGCCCAATGGTTGGATGATCAAGTCACATTTTATTTGAGCCAATCAAGCATGTTTTTACCAGTGCAAAAATGGAAAAACCATGCGTGATGAATATTAAGCATTATCAGCACTTACAACTATATAAAAACCACGATGTAGTGCAAAAATACAAAGTAAACCGTTTCATTCTAGCGCAGTCTTTATCTTTAGGTTATGCTCATTGTAGTACTTTCTCGTTTATTCATTTTATTTGAACTCGCTGTGCTAAAAGCTCCGAAAGGTTTGTAAGAACAGCGTTAGTTACTTTATAACCGATAAATTAAATTTTATTACCACTGTAATAATATCAAGTCTTGTTTTTGTCAAAAGCCTAATTAAGCGCTGGGTTTAAATATAAAAACAAACAAAAACGAAAAAAAGGCGATCTCAACTTCTCTCTGTTCCTCTATCTTTCTTTCACTTAACTCTTTATTCGCATATTAACACAGTATTAACAGCAAATAATCAAAGGAAGAAGAAGAAGAAGAAAAAGAAAAAAAAAAACTAAATATACTCAGTTATTGAAGAGAGTCATCAGTATGACAAAGGACAGAACCAAGACAGCAAAGAGAAACACGTCTCCAAACAAGAACAACCGAATATCTGTTGATCAAACCAAGTTAGAAGATAAGGACATTTATATTAAAGACATTTGAAATATATCAGAGTTAGTAAAGCCAACTAAATAAAGATTGATTTCAAACGAACAAGTAAAGCAGTTGATTGATTATGTTGAAGATGGCAAAATGAGCGTACGGGAAGCTGGAAGTAAAGCAAATGTATCCCAACCTAGGAGCTATTACTACTTTATTTACAAGAACCAATGAACAAATGGAGGTGGGAATAGCACTAATGGCAAAATATCGGTAAACGAGGCCTTAAGAAAGTTAGACATATCTGCTGTTAATAGGAATAAATAGTATAATACTCTCAGGGCTATCTGATTGATCCAAATCATATTCCCAATCCAAGAAGAAAACCTGAACTCCGCAGGCTAAATACACAAGAATAAATCGACTTTATCATAAGACAAACTTCGAAAGGAGCAAAAATGACTTTACAAACCGGTGGAAAATGCTTAATGCAATATTTAAAAGATCCCAAACCTAATATGCCGGTAGTTTTAGCTAATACTTTTGTACAGAATAAAAAAAAGTGTAATTTGTTTCATTTATAAAATAAATTGTCATGGCATCCTAATTTCAAAGTTACAATATCAATGAATAAAGTATGGCTTTATTAAAGAGCTGCCGTTTTACTTTGCAAATACTGTAAAAAAGAATAAACAAAAGGACCCCCTTTTTTTTTTTCTATAGCAAACTTTCTAGTTAGTAGTGTTGTTTTTTTTTAAGGATGGCGCACTTTTTAAAAGCAGCAGAAGCATTTGTTCTCTTATTTATGCAAATGTTTAATTTCCTAGTCACACAGTGGATTTTGGCGCATACCAAAATTTGCCCTGGCTACTACGAATTGCCTTTTTTGGAAACATAAATCAAAACTTCAGCACTTTCACTCTTCTCTCTCTCTCTTTCTCTTTTCCATAACTTTGGTTCTTTCTCGTTTACTACTTCTTAAAAACTTTGGCACCAGTTATTTTTTTCGTCACTAAAAAGCTATTTTTACAATATGCAGTACCTCATTCACAAAACATGCATTGATCCTGCAACAAATCGTCTTGTCATGGCAGCAATGCCATTGCAATTAACCTCTTCGGTTTCTACCGCCATTCAACGAAGGAATGGGTCAGATTTCTCTATTTTTCCACAAGAAAATGTAACCTCGGGTCCTGTGAATAATATTTCGCCTTTATTTTCACCAACTATGCTTGTTTATGATAGCCAACCCGCGTTACTTGAGCACCTCTCTAATGTAAACTACAAGGAATCTCTTTATGACGATTTACCTGAAATAACAGATGCACATACATATATACCACCAGAAGTTGCTCCATTCAACGGTGACCTTTCCCTCTTAGTTATTGATATAATAAAGGTTCCCGAGCTGAACGTAGAGAACTACCATGCTGTTCAAAGTACTCTGGACGAGACAAAGTTCCCACTTTCGGTGGCCGTAGATGAGTTTACTACAAATGATGATGCTAGAGTCACGGTGTACCAAAAAAATATTGCTCCACAAGCAATCCAAACTCCCCCTACCGTTCGTCAAGGCTCGAAACGCAAAGCCAAGTGTCTACAAGTTGAAGAAGAAGAAGAGTTGAGCAATGATAGTAAGCCAAGTTCAGGCACAAAGAGAAGAAAGTGTGCGCTCAAGGTTCGAGATGAGAACAAAAAAGAAGCAGCAAAAGCAACTAAATCTGGCGGTGATGAAAAACCGTTCAAGCGAAGTTATAACATGAAGACCCACATCGAGACACACGACCCTGATCGAGTCAAAAAATTCGCTTGCTCGTAATGCAGCAAAGCATTCACACGTAAACATGATCGAGATCGACATGAATTGAAATGCAATCGATGAAAGAGAACATCGTATTATTATTCTGGTTAAAATCACCTTGTTGTGATTTGTTTTAAAAGGTTGTAAAGTCACCTCTGTGTGATTTGTTTTAAAAATCTTTGTAAATCACCTTGTGTGATTTGTTATAAAACTTATGAATAATTATAATTTTTTATTTAAACATGAAAAATATGTTTTTATCAAAAAATTACCATGGGATACCTTGAAACAATGTTAGCTATTGTTGATCATTTTTTTGTCCCCTCATTAATGACTAAAGTAGAGTCTCGATCTTAGAAACACCAGCATAGATTGACATATTATTTCCAATTTCCTACGATGTGTTTAAAGGTTTATTAGAGCCAATTAAATCAAATTATATGGCTAGAACATTGTTTATAACCAATTTTTCCATTAAAAATGACGCTTCCAGTTGATTAATGTTTCCAAAATCGAGACTCCACTGCACTCGTATTCATATAATGCTGTTTTATTTCAATTTGTGCACTTTTGTACCGAGTTTTGTATACATATTTTAATTTTCAAAAATTCCTGTGCATTTAAACATTAATACAAAAGTCTGATCGGCCCAATCTCGTTACGAATGGACGGACAGATAAGTCCAAGAGAAACGCCTAAAAAAAGGATAAAATATTGTCGAGTGGAAATGATAAAACTAGAAACAAGTAAGTTCTGCTAAGAGCATAGATGTTAAGACTTTATCAATATTTGTCCCTGGTGTTTATAAATCGATAAGAGAAGCTAGTGTTCAATACAGCACTTTGATTGAATAAATTATGCGGCACTACAACGGCTTTGTCATGACTTTGTAATATTTATATTTACTTTTTTTTTTTTTTTTTTTTTT
>VCJC01000532.1:1586-16526 GCA_024140195.1 Backusella luteola
AAACTTCCCTCTCAAACATTTACATTTTTATAGACACCAATCTACTGAATATGCGTCCATCTACCTTACATCTTACATGTCATGGTATGAACATGAACTTTGTGTTTTAATTATGACAACTTATACTGACTCTTTTCATTTACTTAGTGATACTACACTGTTTTAAATCGTCTGTTTTAACAGTCATGTCTTTGTAAGTACTATGCGATACACTTAATGACTTTTCTGACTTTTCTATTTGAATAGAGAAAGCCGCGGCGCGTGTTCTTTTATTTGGTTGCTCCTGTATTGCTCTACTTCTCTACTCTTGAGATCGTAACTGTGTCCTGTTCTTATCGTGTCTGGTTCATGGAAGGTTTGTATTTACCCCCATCCTACCTCATCCTACCTCATCTAAAAGGATCATTTCGCCCTTCCCTCTCATGCTTTTACCTTTTAAAGGTAGTAGGGGTTATTACAATGAATATTTTTTTGAATAAGGAAGGCTTTGAGAGCTCATTTTTGAGAAGACTGCTCAGTGAGCCTGTTCCCAAATAGGAAGGTTTTGTGAGCTCAAATTATTACTATATAGGTACTAGTGACCTTTTCCAAGAATAAATTAAAGCTGATGCTATAAATCTTTGGGTGTGATGCTAAAACCATAATAGTCTCTAGTCATTTCAAAATATATATAGCAGCGGATCATCGGCGAAGACTTTATTATTTTAATATATTAATAATACTTGATTATATTTAAAAAATAATAATAAAAGGTGATCAGCAAAGATGCATTCTCAAAATATTAAAATATCAACATCTATATGGTTCACCCGTCTAGCATTATGTAATCAACACTAAAAACAAAAACAAAAACAAAAACAAAAAAAGTTCCTTTGATCCAGCATCGGGGGAAAAGAGCAATTGATAAATTGTAGCACAATATCCTTTACTTCCAATCGGGTTCTTTTTTTCATTCTTCTGGTACGGGCTTTTTACCATAAATGGAAATAACGTTCAAACGCGCCTTTATTAAAAACCCTTCATTTTTTTAGCTTTTTTTTTCATTTCTTTTCTCTTCAACTCATCTTTCTATTGAACACTAACAAAATGAGCTATTACCTTGGTTTGGACCTTTCTACACAACAATTAAAATGTACACTTATTGACGAAAGTCATGCGATTGTATGGGAAAATGGCATTCATTTCGATAACGACTTGCCTGAATTCAACACAAAGCATGGTGCTATTGTCAACGGAGAAGTTGTTACTTCTCCTACTTTAATGTGGGTGAAGGCTATGGATTTATTAATGGCCAAGTTGAAAGAGTCTGGTTATACCAAGAATATTAAGGGTATTTCAGGTGCAGGACAGGTACACTAAATAGAGAAGGAGGCATGTTTCATGGTACTAACTCGATGTCTGGGTTTCTTGTAGCAACATGGTTCCGTTTATTGGTCCAAAGAAGGTCTTGACCATCTTGACCATTTGACACCTACTCAGACACTCGAGGAGCAGCTAAAGGATGCATTTTCAATTCCACAATCACCTATTTGGCAAGATTCAAGCACCACAGCTGAATGCAGAGCATTGGAGAATCTAGTGGGCGGTGCCAAAGCTCTTGCTGACTTGACTGGATCCAAGGCTTATGAGCGTTTTACTGGTAACCAAATTGCAAAAATATATCATCAGAATAAACAAGGCTATGAGAATACCGTCCGTATTCATTTGGTAAGTTCCTTCTTGGCTTCATTGCTACTTGGTAAGTCTGCACCAGTGGATGCTGCAGAAGGCTCGGGCACAAACATGATGAATGTGGTCACGCACAAGTGGGATGAGAGGCTTTTGCTTCAATGCGGTGGTGAAACACTCGGTGATAAGCTTGGCCATGAGCCTGTGGAGGGCGGTGCTAGTTTAGGCAAGATCAGTCCGTACTATGTGGAAAGATTTGGCTTTAGTCCTGATTGTGCAATCATGCCCTTCACTGGAGATAACTCTGCTACACTTGTGTCTATGAATTTAAGTCAGGGCGACTGCGTTGTTTCGTTGGGTACATCAGACACTGTACTTGTCTATCTCAAAGAAGGCACTGCTGAGGCTACGACTGAGTCTCATCTTATGGCTCATCCCACCGATGCTACTGGATTCATGGGTATGCTCTGCTATAAAAATGGATCTTTAGCTCGCGAGCATATCCGCGATACTTACAGCGACAAGAACTGGGACACATTCAATCAACATCTCGAAGAGCAAGAGGCCATGTTGAAGGGTGACTTTGGGTATTATTATTGGATGCAGGAGATTATTCCATTTGCAAAGGGAATCTATCGCTTTGATGCTAAGAGTCCTGTGGACGAGTTCAAGGTAGCAAGCGAAAATAGCAAGGCCATTGTTGAATCCCAATTCATGTCGATGCGTATTCGTTTGGAAAGAATGACCAAGTCGCCAGTGAAGCGTATTCTTGCCTCCGGTGGTGCTGCAGCCAATGCCAAACTTCTTCAAGTTTTATCGAATGTCCTAGGCTTACCTGTATACAAGCAACATGGCATGAATGGAGCCAGTTTAGGAGGCGCGTTATTAGCCAAATTCGGTGTTTACCAGGATACTTGTTTTGAAGACATGATGGCTGCTCATCCTTCAGCTGAATTGGAGCTTGTATGTGATCCAGATACAAGTAGAGTAGAAAAGTACACCGAGTGTGTTGAACAGTTTGTAGAATT
This sequence comes from Backusella luteola, assembly GCA_024140195.1. NCBI lineage: Eukaryota > Fungi > Mucoromycota > Mucoromycetes > Mucorales > Backusellaceae > Backusella > Backusella luteola. The sequence continues at coordinate 4,283 of VCJC01000532.1, forward strand.
GGAGAAAAGAATAACCAAAGAATAAAATATATATTGTACAAAATAAGAAATAGATAAATAAGCTTTTTTTACCAAATTTGGTATTTCACGTGACAACTTTTTGTATATATGATTTCAAATTATATTCCCCACACTTTTTTCCCTTGGTTTTCTCTATTATTAATAAAGTGTCAAGTCAAAATGGAGTTTATGAGTGCTTTGGGTGGTTCACAGGAGGACGCTTACCGTCCTTCCTTGTTTGAACTTGTTGCGCAAGAAAAATTGAAAGAGCTACTGCAGCCTGCTGTTCAATATTTGTTAGCTGTACGTAGTGATTGCTTTTGTAAAATCTTGATGTTGTATGCTAAAGCCAAGTGTAGATTTATGCTCAAAGGTATCCTCGTCTTTTGCTGAGAGTAGTAAACAACCATGAAGAATTCTATGCAACCTTGATGTTCTTTGTGGAGCGTCATTATCTGAAGGAATGGGGTAAGTTGGATTGCATTGTAGAGAAAGCGGTGTTTTTTAAATTGTTATGTATGTTAGGCGGGTCTTTTGCAGAGAATTTCTATGGATTAAAGAGAGTGTCATCCCGTCATTTGGACACCATTAAATTCAATTCCCCAATTAATTCACAATCCTCGCCTGCATTAGCAAAGAGCGAGATCAACAGGTCGCTTCTGGTGCTGGTAGGGCTGCCTTATGTCAAATGTAAATTAGATTTATTGTATCAGCAAGTGGCAGGCAGCGGCTCCATCTTGGGTGATGAGCAGGAAGAGTTGGAGAATGAAGAGCTTGCTGATCCAACCACACCCTTGAAGCGAAAGCTTCGTATTCGACTTGTACGATTATTTAAAAAGGTCTATCCAATAATCAATCTGCTTTATTATGGTTCTGGGTTGGTATACAATGTAGGGTACTTGTTCAACAAAACAAAATACTACACACCTTGGTTACATTTGATTGGTTTACAAGTTCAGCGTATGAGTATGAATGATTATGTAAGTTAGCAAAGTCAAATTTAGAGGGCCATAAAGGTTATTTACCGGATACATTAGCGTGCTGCCTATGAAAAAACATCATCAATGCAGTCAAAATCCCCCTTCTCAATAATGAAAAACCCATTGGGTGCTCTCTCTACTATTTTGGGCAAAGTGGTGGACTTTTTGAAGGTGCTGCTGCCAATGTCCATATTCTTCTTCAAGTTCTTGGAATGGTGGTATTCTTCGGAATTCTCTCGTGGAGGTGTGTCTAATGATGAGGAGGAGCAGACTATTCCGCCACCTGAAAAGATCCATCCGGATCCAAAGGGCACCGCATTGCCTTCCACGCCCAACACCTGTCCTTTATGCTTGGCATCTCCAATTAATAATCCTACAGCATTACCATCTGGCTATGTGTTTTGCTATACTTGTGCATATCATTATGTCGAGGAGCATGGTCGTTGTCCAGTGACATTTGTAAAGGTTGAGAATGGTGCTGAGGGCTTGACTAAGCTTTATGCCGATAATAACATGTAGAATCGTATATTTTGTGTAATAATAGTAAAAATAAAATAATATATAGAAAGGCGGTGATTTGGTATTAAGAAAAGTATGCTTTATTGGGTTGGTACCTCCTCAATGCTATCGTTAGTCATTAGTACAGAATGTATATATAGATTGTAATGATAATGGGTAGGGTTTCGCTGACATGGAGAAGCATAAGCCCGTTGTTTTACTATAGCTCGATGCATTGATTGATTTAATATTGTATTCTCAAGATAATCACTTTGATGTGTCTCTTAGTATGGTTTGTTCATGGTAGTCTTGTTAGTGTTATTCACTATCTATTCTCCGAATAATTTGAAACATAGAGTGAACAATCAAAGTATAGAGAAGCTTTAAAACAACACGAGTGGAACAAATGATTAGATAAGCTTCAGTAGCCAATTGAGAACTGAGACACATCAAATTAATCTCACAGGACAGCATTCTGATCATAAACATTCAATTTAAAAAACAAACCAAATATCATTATTTTCTCTTTCTTGATCTCTAAAAAAGCAAAAATCTCAAAATACCTTACTTTTGAATATGATCCACAAGGATTATATACTAGATGGAAGTGACATCTATTATTTTTCAGCCAGTGAATGGGCAGGATTGGTCATTGTAGGAATTGTTGCTGCCAGTATTTCAATATTCTGCAATATACTTGTAATTACCCTTCAGAGTTTGATGCTATATTTTCGACGTACTACTACAACTCGAATAACGTTACGACTGATCACTATTGCTTGCTTTTGCAACATGACGTATTGCTGCCTGGAAATCTCGGCGATAGCTATAGAAAGTGTTAATAGTGCATGTCGCCCAATCATTTTTCTGATTACATCGTTTGATACAATGACCAGTATGGCCCTATCAATGGTGGGTCTTAATTTAGTGCTGCTTTTTATATTCAAAATTTATAAAAGTATAAAAGCAGAAATAGCATACTATGCTATTGTGCTATTATCCGGTTTACTCGTATCCATAGTTCCATTGAAGGCTGGCCATGTGAAGATGGAGAGCAAAATCCAAGGTGCAACATGCTGGTACTATTTTCATTTGTGTGTACGTGACCCTCAATAACACTAATGTATCCGTTCTTTAACAGGTATCATTTTTATTTCGAAGACAGGGTCGAAAATATATTTAATTGGGTGAGTTTTCGATTTAGTATCTTATGTTTTTTAATGTGACTAATTGCGAATGAAAGACGTGGTATTACGGTTGGCTGATGTTGTCCCTTGTTTTTGCCACAGCCTGTGCCATTTTGTCAATACGATATGTTGTGAAAAACCAAAGGAATTTAGCCGGTGTATTGAATATGTTTGCCCAGAGAGAAAGAGAGGAAGTGGCTAATGCGCAGGGTTTTCGTAGATATAATCCTTCAAATAGCAATGTGTTTTTAAAAATCGCAAGGCGATGTGTGTGTTATCCCTTAGGTAATTGAACTTAAAATAACATTTGAAACCAAAAAAAAAAAAAACTGTATATTAATCAATACTTCAATTCATCTTCTTTTTTTATTATTTTATATTTGCAACTTTATATAAAAGTCCCATTATTCTCGAAAATTTGGGGCGTGGCTATTGCAATTGCATCGGCAAAAGACAAAGATATTCCATTTTCAGTATTTATTGTCGATCGTGCATTTACATGTTTATTTGGTAGAAGAAGAAAAAATATAAATGTTTGTTTGCTTGTTGTTTAATTCAAACATCTTTTGTATTTCTAGGGTTTATGGTTGCCTGCATTTATTTCTCTGATCCAGCTATTAAAAATGTCATGAAGGAAACAATAAATTCGATAAAGCAAACTTATGTCTATGATTATTATTCCATAAAATATCAACCAGGTCTCAGCCCTGACGGTTCCGTAATCGATGAAAAGTACCTGCAAACACTTCAAATCATCTCTTTAGATAAAAATAATACCGAGCCGGTCGCCGAGTATATCACAAATATCAAACAATATAATATAGAAGAGCATCAAAAGTCATCAAGTGATACTTCACAATCAGATAGCCATTTACACCATCCTTTAGAGATATCAGAAAATCATACGACTATACCCATTTCAGAACCTCCGCGTGTCGAGTTGGAGGTGATTGGCGGAGAGCGTGTTGGTTTATCTTCACAAGCTCAACAGAAACGGTGTTGCAGTGTAATAGCACTCACATCTGCTGATGGTAAAACTGTTATTCCGAAAGAATTGATTTCTGAAGCTCCCAAGAGAAGGCTTAGTGCGTTTTCGTTGAGCAAACATACTGTTTCTACAGTTCCAATGAAGCGTCTTTCGCGTATAGCCGCACCTAATTTTATTGTCGAGAAACAGACGTCCAGTATTCCTGAAGAATCTTATACTTTTCATGCAGAGTTTGTAGATACCATGGTCGCCTTTAAAAACCCAAAGACAGCAAAATTCATTCATTGGTGTATGACGTCAATTTTCAGAGTAAATCCAGAGAGGCGTGAAATAGATTCACATGCGCTGAACGAGGGCAATCAGCAACATAAACGAGTCTTTCGAGATTTTACAGATAGCTCAAATCCACAAACTCCAACTTTGGATACATGTAGTCGCATTTCGCTGGATGTAGCCGAGGGTTCAAAGAAAGTAGAATCAAAGCGAATTATTTCAGACGAGTCTCTACACGAAATGACTGCCCTTAATGAAACATCTGATAGTCCAGTAAAATCCAAGGCCATCACAATTGATGACAACCCTCCTACCAGTTCTGGATCTCCTGAAAAAGTATATTCAGCGGTTTCAATCAACATAGATCCAGTAGTGAAAAGGCCGAGGCACCATCGATCTTTATCCATCAATGTTGCTTCTCTCAATCGCAAGAAGGTAAAATTAGATTCCCCTTCTGCCTCCACAAAGAGCAAGACAAGTCTTACAACCACTCAGAAAATCGCTTCATCATTTGGTCTACGGAAACTCTTAGATAAAAGTTTAGCCTTATCTACGGTTCTTGCAAAGCCATCCAGTTCTTCACAAGATTCTATCAATTGCATCGAGCCAGAAAACGATCAAGTATATAATGAGGAAGATGAGGGCAAGGAAGAGAATGTCAATACGCAGAACCAAAGTATAGAGAGTGCACCTATTCAAAAACCTGTTAAAGCGCTTTTAATGACAGACGAATTCGAATTTCCTGTTGAACTTTCGCCAAGACCGTTAACGCAATACCAAAATTTGACTTCCAAGCCAAACACCATGGAAAATGATGATGCTTCAGAAGCAGCCAGAACCAATAAAATAAAATCTACAGACGACCACGATACTTTGAGCTTTGGAATTCGCTCAAAATTAAAAACCAAGCCTAAGGATTCGATACCAATGAAATCGACGACAGCACCTGATGATTCTTCGTTTAAAAATATCTGTACATCACTAAATTACATATCTAATTGGCAGCTCAACGATAGTAAAGACCGAATAGGTGATACACACGAACACTGGGATTTGGAACAGCAGCTCCAAGAACAAACAATAAACTCAAAACTAGGAAATCAGCTTTGATCAACAGCAAAATTTTATAAAAAAAAAAGAATGATACTATATTTATTATTACAATTGTTTTCTACAAATCTTTCTTCTTCTCTTCTGTGTGTATATGTTTGATTTATCTGTTTAGTTTGGTGTATCTTGGAAACGCCTTCAGCTGGCGTTTGACTTCGTCACAGTGAAGTCCAGTGTAATCGGCTTCAGGAGCACGGCACTGTAGTCTCGTGTCCATCAACCAATTTGTATATTCGTTTTCCAGTAACTGAGCATCTACCTCATTTACAAGTTGGAACAAAATCAGGGTATCATGTCGAAGCATCGCAAGTCTTTCTCTGCTAAAGAGTAAATCAACGGCAAACTGATGATGATGTGAGCTATACCATTGATGGCTTGTACTCATAGATCTATTAGCTGCTTTGGATCCCAAAAATGAACGGAAGCTAATAGAATAATGATGAAATCAATAAATAAATAGAAATGTATACTTCGTTCTCTCTTATTTTACCTATCAGTTTGTGCATAAATTGGCTGGATTTCAGTGTTAAGTAAACCCTCGTTAATATCACGTAAATATACTGCACGAGAAATGACTTGTTGGTTTCTAAGACTGTTATCCAATATATGACCTTTGCTCGAATTTCGTGTGCCAGCACGTAACCAACTGTATGTGAACCATATAAACAGGAGAGCGGCTATACCTGCCTTTGCAAAGAGAGGTAATGGCTCCAATAAATCACGCACAAACTCAATAGCAGTGTCGAGTGTAGCTTTCCAAGCAGGTGTTTCCTCTGTTTCCTCTGTTTTTGCTGAGGGTCTTTTGACTGTACCCTTACGCTTAAGCGATACGCTATCGGATTTATCACTATCAGCACCTCCAGATTTTTTGCGGACAATCTTATTGACTTCATTTTTGATGATGGGCATAAAGACAGCAAGGTTGTCTTGCATTCCCTTCATAGCAGCCTTGGTGACAATACCCTTTACCAATATATTCTTCAAGAATTTAACACCAGTATAACAACTGAGTTTAGAGTGATGAGGATCAACCCACGTAATGCAGTATTTAACATAAGGTACAAATGCATCTGCATATGGTAATTGTGCCGTTTTCGTAGATGTTAAAACAACATATCGTCTATCACATAATACAGTAAATAAAAACGCCCCATTGTACTATATCATGAAACGCACACACACAAATAAACAAGTACTTACAAGTAATCATCCTTCTTTTCAATTGTTTGTTTCTCAACCACCTCTGCTTCCTTCACTTTAACCATTGAGTTGTTCACTGGAATAATATATTTCAATGTGCGCTCCTTCTTTCCATCTACGGCCTCCCAAGCTGTCATAGATAAGGCTGGAATATAATTATTAATCAATATTTTGTATATCTACAAAGAAACGTAGATACTTACCTTTACTCTTATTCTCTACCGTTTTTTTCTCCCAAAGATCCATGTATTTACTATTTTCCTCAGAGAACAAAAGATAGTAGAGGTGCTTAGCAGAAATAGGCACTTCAATCTCAAATTCCAATTTATCCAAATGATTTGTACAGCCGCAATTGACTGGACTTGAAGGAGCTTTGATATGTGGAGGTAAAGCATGGGCTGTCAAAATAAAAAAATAAAAAAAAGAGGATTAATTGAATGAATTATGACTCAAAAGCCTATACATACGATCAGCTGCATTGGATCCATCAGTTGCAGGTTCTGATGCGCTTTTATTGTTTTCTGTGGAGGCTGAGATGGTTGAAGTACTGCTTGGTAAAGTAGCATTATCTGCGTCATCATGCAAAGCAGCTTTAGATTTTTTATTCCGTAATGCATTGCTTCTAGATTCATCTACAGCCTTTCGGGCGTCCAAAAATCCACTACCGCCTGCTACAGTAGCGGCCATCATAGCAGCAGCTAATGCACCAGATTTAGGTTGGACCGGTGCCAGTTTACTAGCTGCTTTTGTTTTTTTCTTTGTATCTGTCGAACGACTGGGTACTGGTGAAAGGTTGGGATCCAAATACGCAGATGGGCTTTGTGAAGACATTGAAGGCAATGACACTGTGGAGCTATTACTGGTTAAATCAGAATGCGATTTTACCGGATCTGTATTGGATTTAATGATTGTCTTTGTTTGGTTAGCTGCTTTGTTTTTGTTTGTAGCGCCAGACATGTTGTTAATGATATCAAATACGATTTGGATGGGTGTAGGCTAATTCATAGTAATAGTTTTATATATAATTAGCACACTCGAATATCTCCATATTAATATAATACTCTTACATCAGTATCCTTTGCATTTGCCACCGCGAATTTAAGCTTCTCAGCAATCACTTCAATATCATCCATCAATGTAGTAAAAATCAAAGGGCTTTGGGCATCGTTACTTCCAGTGCTGCTCACCAAATCAATGGCCATTGCCAAGTTTGAGTTTGTACCAATGTTTGTGATTGATGGGTCACGAATGAGTCGGATAGATTTAATATCACAAAGTCGAATAGCAACCTATTTCAAAAATGAATTTAAAAAAAAACCCCCATTGTATCAACTGGAAAATCTATTTTTACCGTATTCACGCATGTCATCATCACACAACTATAAAACCAGAAAGTTTCTTGTGTAATATAACCTCTGCCTGTATATGCGTAACCAAAGTGAGATGAAGGGTCCTTTACAACAGCTGAAAGTTGTGAATTGAATTCTGGATCAAGGCTTTCCGTGCCTACCAATATGGGGGATGATGGAACTTCCAGCTCTTTCTTCACGGATGGATCATTCAATGGTTTCTTTTTCAGTAAACCAGTAAAAGCTGATATTACGTATATAAAAAAAAAGAAAGGAATTAGATGACCCGATATTATTAGGTTTGTTACACCATACCACTTAGTACTACTTCGTTTGCACCCACGCCTCCGAACAAATGTCTCAACTCTTTATTACGAGTGTCCAAACCTACGGGGTATCCAACCAAATCCACCTTTGGTACGTTGCCATCATCGACTCTAGTGGGCCAGACGACTTGATGGCCATCCGAATCCATGAAGGAGGGTAAATGGGGAGAGTTGGGCGTCGGGGGAATTTCGGCTTCTTCACCTCCGGTTTGGAACATACTTGGTACCAAAGCCCAAGGGATACCCCATGATGAGTTGGTGGGAGCTGTAGGTGTGGCTGGGTCAGCATTCATAGCAGAAGAAAAGGATTGTGCCGGTTGAGCAGGTGACATTGGTGGCGATGTTGTGGTTGTGGTTGTGCTTGTCGAATCGCTGTTGAGGGAGGCACGGGAAGCTTCCCAAACAAGCAATGGTGTTAGAGAAGTGGATTGAGCAAGAGAAGCCTCATCCGATTCTGGAGATGAAGACAGCATAACGATAGATGGTTTTTGGGGTTGAAGCGGAGCAGTGGTTGAAATATTATCAACTACACTACTTTCTTTGGTTGGTGATCCGCTGGTAGCAGCCCCGATTTCCGCTAAATTATCCGTTTCCGATGCTGCTGCAGCGGTGACTTGTGGTGTGCCTCTAACTTGGAAATCAAGTTGTTCATTTTGAAGCATCAATCTTTTTGCTTTCTCAAAAGCGCTCATCCATTCACGCATTTCCACCTCAGTTTCTGCTTGTAATACAAAAGGTGCTCTAAAAATATAATTAACATAAATGTATAAATATAGATATATCCAGGAGCATATATTTGTACGTGTAAAGGTGTTTGTTACTTACTGATGGGCACACATGACTTCGAAACAAAATCGACGATCCACCTCAGGCATGGGTTTAATATCACACAACAACACCGACACTCTATCGCTCAAGGTAACATTTCCTCTGGTACGAGAGCTGACACTTACATTACAGGAACCAAAACAACCATCATACAAAAAGAACCAACGTCTCACCCAATTATTCCTACTGCCTCGTACAAATAAATAGCCCCATTTATGACTGGGTTGGTCTTCAGTTAAACTATAGTCCAACGAGTGTCTGCTTGACATTGCTGCTGGTTGACCGGGTGCGTATTTATCCAAATCACGAGCAGGACGAATGCTGGTCAATAATTTACTTTCAAGGGAGAGGCGAGAAGACTGTAATTGGTGGATTTGATAGCTGCATGTATCTTTATCCTAAAACACACACACACACACACACACACACAACATTAATAAAGCATTATATAAACAAATGAATGTGCAAATCCTACATCGAGTAACCACTGCTTCCAAGAGACCAAGTTAGATTCCAACTTTGACCAAGAGTCCGAACCTCCTTCAAAGTCTTTTAGATGAAAAGTTGCAGCCAAAGTGAAACGCTCTACCAAGAAGTGCTCCAATATAGAGCGGAAATGAAGAATTCGAACGACGTGTTGGCCTGACATGTGTATGTAGGCTTTTCGTGCCTCATACAATCGAAATGCTTCTTCACGGACAGCTGACGCTTCTTTTGTCTTACTTTGTGAGGTGTATTTGTACAGTTGTGCTTCGTAACGCTCGAGGGTCTTTTCATGCTGCTTTCTAAAATCCTAAAGTAAAGAGTTCAGTTTTGTTTGAAACCATAGCAACCAGAGTGAACTTACTTTAAACTCCTTCAAATGGGTTTTAGCAAATAGCTGAAGGGGCTGAATAAAGTTGTCGTCAAGATCGGATACCTGTTCAAAATAAGTAATTTTAGCTCGAGTAATACAGAAACAGCATAGTACGTACCAGCTTTGTTTTGAATGCTAAACTTGTTTGTAAAGAATCAGAAAAGCTCTTAATTACAGCACCGGTGAAGTTGGGGTCTAATGTTTTTCATATCAGCAATTATTATTATTATTATTTCACACTTTTTATGTTCATATGCAACTTTACCAATCATACTATCGTCGATGCCCATTGGAATCACCTTTTTACATAAAATGTTGGTTTCCAGGTTGAATTCTTTACGCTTAAAGTTAATATTTCGTCATAATACTCGTTTTATCTTACTTACTGTTCAGTTTGTCAACGTATTGCTTCATATACTTCGATAGCGAATCCAACCATTTTTCCAATAAATCGAGTTGGTCGTCAAAGTGTAAAGTTGAGGACCTATAAACAGGTGAGTCTGTTATAGCATCATGTACCGTCAGTATAGTCGACGGTGTAGGATCTGATGTTAACTGCATCTCAACTATAGACAAATGAGAAACAGGAAGAGAGGAGAGGAAAAAGAAAAACGAAAAAGTCGTTTATTTTTGATTTTTTTTTATGTACATAATATATTTAAAACTCCTGCCCCCTCTCTTTTTCGAGGCAAATTGAGTTCACCAATCATCATAACAATCTACCAAGTAGACTTTGTATAATTTACTACTTTAAATGGCTTGGTATCTCACGCTTTATTCATAAGAAGGTGCGGTTTTCAATGGAAGGCTTAATAAAACTAAACCTGGCTTTTGTGCGCCCCACAAACACACAACATTAAATAGCTCGCATACGTGATCTTGATTTTTTTAGCCAAATACCCATTCGCAGTTAGCTTCTTTTTTTTTTGTTTATTGATTTTTATAAAGTTGTAAAGACAGTTCATGAGTTTTATTAACACTTTCTGACAATAAAAAACATGTGCATTTCAACCAATCCCAGGAATATCATTCAGCCAATTGAATGCATGAAAAATAAAGTATACAAAGCGTGGATCGGATTAATTAATCAATTAACACTACAGCCTTATTCCAATGACCTACTCCACTGGAATATTATTTACAAAATCTAAAGTGGTGTTCATTGTCCGTTAAAGAAAAGTAAATGCAGCTTTATCTTTGTGATTTTAGCTATTTTTATTTCCTCCTCTTCCGTTATTGTAATTGTTCAACCTAATTCAAAATAGCTAATATGAGAAAACATGTATGTATTTCGTATCTTAAACACAATTGCCTGGCCACTAAAGAAATAATTATTTTGACTAAAATAAGATGTAGTACGAAGTCTGTAGAGAACATGGCTGGAATAATTCTATAAACAAGATTATAGTAAAAAAAAAAATAAGGACAGAGAAAGTAAACCACAATCGACGTAGTAGGAAACTCCTTAAACCAAAAGAACTGGTTAAATTAGTACTGTCAAAGATAGCCTCAAGCTTAAATCTAATACGAACAAGTAGGACCATGTGACATCATACACAAGAACAATAGTAATAGGGCAGATCTTTTGATATATGATATCTCCATTAAAATGCATATAGAAAACACTTGTTACACAACATCATCAATGTCATCTTTTTTTATTTATCTGAAGTGCCAAGCAAATGCTTGGCTTAATTGCGTCTATAGGTAATTTAAAAGGTACTATAATGAGTCCATATCTTTTCTTGACAGAAATAGGTATGTTAGTTTGGTTTATTTTTTGGCTTTCTAATTATTTGTGGCCACCAATTTACGGGTCACAGTTCCATGGTTGTTATTCTATAACAAAAGTTGACTGTTTACAATATTTTTTTTGTATTGGTGAGTATTTACAATATACGCGCATCTTGTCCCGTAAATTGGATCCATCACACTTTGGAAGTGCAAGTAGCCGACAAGGGTGCTCTAGATAAGGAAAACACTTTCCTTTGTCGGATTCGTGATATTACTCTTTTGGAATTTCCCAGGCTTCACGAGTACACCATTTATATATAATTATTTTTCCATGTTCCTTACAAGACTAGAATGATGGCAGCCGCTTCTCCTTTTTCGTAATCCTAAAACTCCCATTTCATATTAGTATATTTGTTCTTGCACTTTATTACGCGTTCTTATTCAAATCAGGCTTCATTTTCTCCTTTAGTCCAGGATTGACTGCATCAATTAAACAAAGGTAGATTTTTTTAATCTTGCCAGGATCAGGGTTGAGTATATCATCCTCCGTTATGGTGTAATAATTTGGAAGCCCTTGATAATACTACAAATCAAATTAGAGCTCAAAAAAAATAAAGGATTGGTATGGTTCTTAACTTTTGTAAAAAACAAAAACGATGTGAATATAAATACAGTAGCCTCCACTATTCTCCTTGCTTCCATAAAATAAAAGAACTGGAGAAACAGTTTGCTATGGAAAGTGATGAGAATACATTAGCAGTCTATATATTATCAAGAATATCTTACTATACTTTGAGATAACTGGTACCACCCCCACTGGGAGTAAAGAAGTGCGTTTTTTGTAGATCATAGTGAAGTAAGAGAGAAAGAAGAGAGAGAGAGAGAGAGAGAGAGAGAGAGAGAGAGAGAGAGAGA
>VCJC01000540.1:9481-28692 GCA_024140195.1 Backusella luteola
GTAATTGTATCTACTGAATCTATCTCTGTCATATTGGTACATTACTCTGTTGCTTTATATCATGCTATCCCTCATTGGTGTGTAATATAACTTTATGGACCTTGCTACATGGCTACTTATCTCTTTATTTGCTCACTGTCTGAAATATACTCTTTATACATGATATATTTCTCTTTTCCTCATTTATTTGAAATATTCTCTCCCCTTTTTCTCATCAATTTGTAATTTTTTCTCATTTTCTTGATTCTCATTTATTTTTCCCCTTTTTCTCATCAATTTGTAATTTTTTCTCATTTTCTTGAAATAAACAGTATATTGACTTTCAAAAACAAAGAAAACATGGCCCATTATAACCAGCCTTAATTATATTTTTATATACACATTTTAGTCAGTGAAGTTGTCTCTGTTCAAACATTAACGATGTTTAACATGCAAAGACAAAATTTAAATAGGCACGGTTATGATTTTAGTAATAGTAAAATGAACTCTTATCGTCGTAGATATTGCTCGTCTCCTTATTTTATTCGGAGATTGAGTAAAAAGCAGAAAAATCAAGACTAAATTTTTGTAATAGTACCTTGATGATGGAATCATTGGTAGAGAGTGTTTAATCTAAACGGGGAATAGTATACATTTTCATGTTTTCTTTTGTACCTATCTCTTTAATAGTAATAAAAAAAGCTTCTTTTCTTTCCATAATAGCCCAAAATGTATTTATCTATTCAGCCATTCATTATTATATATTTATATAAATATTCTTTCTTTTAATTCTAAAATGAGTAATGATACAAGTATTTTGTGTATTACAGCAGCGTTCTGAAGGTCGCACGAGAGAGAAAAACATGAATGACGTCCTAAATGGCCCATCCATGCGGTATCTTGTGCAAGGATTGTATATCCATCAGAACAGATATATAGTTATTATATATAGGAGTTAATATTTATGATCATTCCCCCTTTGATCTAATAAAAACAGGGGTAACAGACAGAAACCCCCATTCTTTTGTTTTTTGATTCATTTGTTTCAAAGTAATATATATATATGAAATTAAGATCTACAATCTAAACTGATTCTATTCTGTTTTTTTAAGATCGTCATCATTTTACACAGAAAAAAAAATAAAGTTGATATATCAAGTCATAATTTCAACCAGCCTTCGCAACTCACCTTATTAATTTCTACCGGAATAAGAGTTTGTTTTGATTTATTAAAATCATTTTAATTTTAGCAAAAAAAGGCTTTTTTTATTATTTCATTTTCATCAACTAAAAGGCAATCTGAGAGTGTGTGTAACACCCAAAAGGATTGGTGTTTCTCTTCCCTTGATGCCTGCAGAGAAATCACTTTTAATGGCAATTCTTTTTTTGTGTGTGAATTTTTTTATATAAATAAATGAAAAGGGTTTTGAAAATGAAGTGAAATGAAATCAAACGTTTCAGTTCTTATGATGGTGATACATTTAAATAAAATCGTAACAGAAACCTATACAAACATATATTATTATATCGATGGCATTCTATTCTATTCCGTAAACCAATATAAGAAAAAAAAAGTACTTTATGTATGACTTCGTGCATACGCACCTGTAAATTGATCTCAGTGTAGTTTATGATTATTAATGAACAGTACTAAGATAACTTCTTATTCATCTTCTTCTTTTAAGTACAATAGATCACGTAATCAATTGGTTTATGCTTGGGTGGATTATCTAATCTATTATTACATTTTATAGTAAATACGTGTATCGCATTAATGAAACCAGCTGTTTTTTTTTCCTTTTACTTTTTAGAACCAATTAAAGCAGAGAGAGTCACATATCTATGACTCTTTTTTTGGCATAACGATGAGCCTTTTTTTTTATTTTTAATCCTCACTTTATTTTTCATTATCTTTCCTCCACTCTTCGCTTTCTTTCTATTCATTTTTTTTCGACTTTGTCAGATCATATTTTTTATTATTTCATTACCAATTTAATAGTAAAATATAATCTTCTTTTATTTTTATTTTACTTTATACTTTATATATTCAAGATAGCTTTTATTTGTTTGTCAAAATGGTAAAGTAGATACAGGTTGGAAAATAAGAGAGCTCTGTTTGTTTATTGTTTTATTATATTTTAGCAATCCTCAAAAGAGATACAAGATATACTTTTTGAACGACAGGAAGATGCTTTACATATGAAAAAGACACCCGAGGTAAACTATTTTGAAAAGGAACCGGATTTAGGAGTTGGAGCATATATTATATACGGTTTTGTTTAAATAGAGTATATAAATATATATATGTGTATAAGGAGAATATTATATATTTAAAAAAAAAGAGAAGCTGTAGCGTGTGTTATATAGGGGAAAATGATAGAGAGCAAAATAAAAAAAAGTGAATGTTTTTTTATTAATTTTATTAATAAAAAAATAGATAACTATAAAGACAAATACACTTGGTCACCGCCGTGAAGCATCCTGTGGTCTCGGTATAGACACCAATCCGAACACGACATCAAAAACCAATGCATTTTTTCACACGGCTGATATTCCAACCCCAAGACCTCCACCTTCAATTTCACGAAAAATCTCTATCAAACGAGAAAACACTTCACCTACAGTGGAGACAATGGCAGAAATATACGAAAATACTGGTAACAGTAGTCCAAGTACTGAGAGTTACGCAAGTAGACTAAGAAATCTAGTGGCTGCCACACGACAGGCCTCTGTAGCACCTGCTCCTACACCCATTCCACAACACCTAAATGCCAAGAAACCTTCAAAATCATCATCAGATTCGGAGCTTTCGCCCAACAATAACACTGCCACTCCTATCAATACCAGTAATCCTGCTGTAACTAAACACAGCAGCGGTTTCCCTCGTTCTTATTCGTCTTCATCTGAAGATGAAATTATGCCTTTGCCTACACCAGTACAACCTACCAGCTCCAGCAATAATGGCGCTACACCTTATTTCGTATTTCCAAAGTCGCACATAAAAAGTGTCGATCCGTCAGAAGACCACAAAGAAGCACTATTTAAAAAAAAGTCAATACCTGTTATTTCCATCCATTCCTTCGAATCCACTCAGTCATCCATCCCGCAACTCTCTGAACAACCCATGCTAGGTGATAATATCATTATTGAAAAACAAACAAAACGTCGACCATTACAACGTGAACAGCAGTTAACAGAGGAAATGGTCAACATTGTTGGAAAACAAATCGGTGCTTACGAGATCTGTAAATTGTTGGGCGTGGGTGCTTTTTCACAGGTTTATTTAGCAAAAAATGTAGACTCCAATTTGTTTTATGCAATTAAAACTATACACAAGGGGAAATTCCTTTATGATCCACGTGTGCGTTCTAGCATCGAGCGTGAAGTGGGCGTATTAAAGGTAGATCTTTGCTGCTTCTTCTTTTTTTATATGATGGAATTAACATTTTTTTTTATTTTTTCTAGTTCATAGACCACCCAAATATTGTTCACTTAGAGGCAACTATGGAAACAGAGCATGTGATGTGTATTGTATTGGAATACGTAGAAGGAGGGGAATTGTTTGACTTTGTACAGAAGATGCATCATCAGCTGCTTCTTAACAAGCAAAAGGTGGATGAATCACTCGTTAAAAAAATATTCTTACAGTTGCTTCGTGCAGTTCAATGGTTACATGAACATAACATTGTCCATCGAGATTTAAAGTTAGAAAGTAAAGTGGATTTTAGTTCTTCCTTCCCCCCGAAAATAATCATGCTGATTTTTTTTTTTTAATTATAGATATTTTAATACACAATGACGTTCATGGTCAGCCTATTTTAAAGATTACCGATTTCGGATTGGCGCGTGTTGTAGATCCAGAGGCACCACTGTTAACTACACGCTGCGGCAGTGAAGAGTATACAGCACCCGAGATTGTTCAAAGCAAAGGTTATGATGGTAGAAAGACAGATACCTGGTCGCTAGGTGTGATATTGTATTCTTTACTGGTAGGCTATTTACCCTTCCGCTATGATGCCCGTAAGCATGAACGTGTCTCCCAATTATTTTATCGCATTGTGAGAGCAGAGATCAAGTGGCCCTCTTCTGCAAATATTAGTCATGACGCAAAAGAGGTCATTTCAAGAATATTAGAGGGTGACCCTGAAAAGCGTATCGAACTATCGCAAGTTGAAAAATTACCTTGGTTTAGCACTTTATAAGCTTCTTATCTTAATAACATAAACATATACATTATCACACACGCACTCACAGAAAATACACATCACAACTTATATTAATTTTCATAAATATGTACACACATTTATATTTTTTAACTTTTTTTTATAAAACTTTTTTATATCACTGTAAAATCATAAAAAGAGACTTTGCCCATTATCTCTTTGAAACGTAACGTCATTATTAGCTCCGCTCAATTGTTTTTTTTACACGTGAACGCTTTATAAAAACATATTTTTAAAAAAATAGTTTTTTCCTTCTTTTTCATTCATTTATAAAATAATAACAAAAAATGTCGATGTTTGATCGTTTTAAAGAACAAGCCAATAAAGCAGTTAATAGTAAGATATACTTGTAGAAAAAGTAGATGCATTGTTTTTAATTCGATATGCATATAAAAAAAGGTGCTTCCAACTTGGGCCAGCAAGCTTCCCGTTCTGTGGGTGAAGTAGCTCAAAATACAGGTAATACAAAGTAAATTCACTCGAAAATAGCAGTAACTTATTGTTTTTATAAATATCAAAGCCAATGGACAATACTTTAATAGTCCTATTCCTGGTAGCTTAAGTGAAGAATGCGCAAAGGCTTCGAGAATTCTTGAGCAGTTTATTGGTGAGTCTTTGTTTTTTCGGGACAAGTTGTGGTTTTTTTTATCGTTATTTATACATTATAAATAGCAAAGGAAGAGATGGAGAATGGTTTTGATACCATCATTCCCGTTTCTGTCATCAAGGAAGCTAAGGGTCTTGCTATCTTTACTGTGGTAAAGGCAGGCTTTTTATGGAGTGGTCGTGCTGGTAGCGGTATTGTTGTGTCAAGGTAAAGTTCGAGAAAAAAAAAGGTGATATACTCTGGAAGTTGGATGACTCTAATTTTTTTTTCTTTTTTCTATTTCTTGGCATTAGATTACCCGATGGAAGTAAGTAAAAAAAGGACTTTGGCAATGAAAAAAGGAAGGACGAAGTGAAAAAGAAATTGTGTATTAAGTGTCTGTGTATAGGATGGAGTGCACCTACTGCCATTGCCACTGGAGGTGTTGGTTTTGGTGCACAAATTGGTGCTGATATCACCGACTTTGTTTTGATTTTAAACAGCCAAGAAGCGGTTACTGCCTTCTCTCAAGGAGGTAATCTCACCCTTGGAGGTAATCTTTCTGTCAGTGCTGGCCCCATTGGTGCTGGTGGTGAAGCTTCTGTTACAGGTGCCATTAAGGATAAGAAGATGACCCCCGTCTTCTCATACACAAAATCGAAGGGTTTGTTTGCTGGCATGAGTATCGAGGGTACTGGTCTTTTGGAATTACAAAAAGCAAATGAGAAATATTATGGTAGACCTATTCGCGCCCAGGCTTTGCTAAAGGGTGAAATCCCTCCTCCCCCAGAGGCTCAGGTCTTGTATGATACTATTGAAAAGGCAGAAAATCGCGATCCTTATTAATGAAATATCACCACCAACATAATCTTTTATTGCCGTCTGTGAATGTATAGCATTATATAATATATTGTATCAATAAATATAAATATAACTACTTTTTACTTTAATCATATAAGAAATGCTTAAACTTAATTTATTTTTTTTCATCAGCGGTGATTTATTTACATGAATCCAGTTTTTACCTGAGTCGTGCTTCTTTAAAAAAAGAAAAATGACTACATCAGCCCATTTTTGTTAGGATTACTCTAAAATTATTGAATTCCTTTTACTTTTAGTCTACTATTCGAATGATTTGTAAAGTAAATTCGTATCACAATTTTAGTTTGATATTTGAATGTGAATTACACAAAACTGGTTTTACATAGAAACGAATGGATCGATGGGAGCTACCAAGTCTGCAGAACTTTGAACGGCGAGATCAGCCACATAGATGAAGCCCTTTTAGCCGATTATGATGCTCGTAGAGCCTTGCTCCGCTCTATCAAGGAGAAGGAGGACCATATTAGATACTTCAAAAACAAGAAAAGAAAATACGACGATTTTGTTGAAGACCTTTTTTCATATACATAGGGTTTATTCTGCCGCTGTCCACCACTACCTCAAGCTTCCCATCCAGAGCGCCAAGAAGAAAAGAAGGTGTTACCATAAACAAGGAGTCTCCACGACCCGCCAAGTACGACTTAGTTTCCCCACCAGCCTGAATGCAAAATGTGAAATTTAAAAGGATATGGCTACCATAAGAAAACATTATGGAAAATTTTACAATAAGAAGAGAAAAGTTGAACGAGAGAGCACCGACCCCTTATTAATGTCGATCTGTCGATTTCCATCCAGTTAAAATTTGAGATTCAAACTTAAAAATAGTGCTCAGAATACATACCATCACAACCATACAAAAAAAAAAATGCCATCACAACACCAACAAAATACATATTTAGTAACTGCACAATACAAAAATAAAATAATAAAATGGGGAGAAAACCGTTCATTCTCTTTTCTCTTCATCTTGAAATCTCATTTACCTTCATTTCAGTTGCTTTGTATATATTAAAGAGAAATGACCAACGCCTTACTATTACGACTTTTCACATCAGAGTTTTTTAATTCATGGATTGCGGTCTCTTATTTATTTCGATATTCAGATAATGTGGGCATTCAGCATTACCTCTGCAACCAGCTAAAAAAGTTCCCTGTATCAGAAATCGAATTTTTCTTACCACAATTGATGTAAAATCACAAATATCAATACTGAAGCATAGTAACTAACTCTCATTAAAGACATTTATTGATCACAAGACCATCAGACTCGGTGGCTCTAGAATGCTTTTTAGTAGAATCAAGTGGAAAATCAACGCACATGGCTGTTATGGTAAGATAGATTCGCTATATGATATAAACTCAAACACAAACACATATATATCAATATATATATCATATATACATGTATATAGACACTCTGGTATCTCCAAGCTTATTTATCTGATTTATCACTCCATCCTAATAGCCCTTCCTTTGAACTATGCAAGAGGTTATTAAACAAATGTCAAGCTATTGTGTTTTCGAGCAACAACGACGAGGAAAACATGAATAACAGGGTTAAAGAAAACGCCATACCAGCACTCGTTGGAATGGGAGCACTTTTGTTGGGTATAGGACAACCATGTATGACAAAACCGGCAGGTAGGATTGCAATCGCACAGGGGCGCAGAAATCGAGCACTTGGTATTACTTGTCAACAGGAAGAATTGAAGAGCATGACAAGACGGAATACAGTGGATGTGATACCATCTGCTAATACACAATATGAAAAAAAGTCAACTTCATCAGAACCTTCTGTGCTAAATATAGTTGAATTGAGGCATCACAATTCTCAGGCTGATTTCATCACTAAAGAATCAATCAACTATAACAATTCTTTTGGTGATATGCATGGTGGGAAAGCATTTTCACGCTATATAAAAAATGCGCAACAAAAAATCAACAAAAAAATAACACAATATCAGCAAACAGATGATGATGAAAATAGACTTTACTCGTCCTCATCATTATCAAACCACCTTTCTATTTATGATCCGAATTTGACCGCTCTAGGCCAATCATCTGTACCTACCAACACGCCTCTCTCTCCTGCACTCTCTAATAGTTGCTGCTGCTCCACGGATGAAATCCAACAAAAGCATTCAAAACTATCGTGCTCCTCTGTATCACTCACTTCATCCTCATCAGTATCTACTTCAGATGATGAAGAGATCAAATCGCCTCTATTCCACTCAAATTATTTTCGTTCCGAGATGCAATTTCTATTGGCTTTGGTTGATATTGCCACGCGACTCGTGATTGTGCCAAAGGAAGCACGGATGAGTGCATTACATGCTGAACTGACTTTACTCAACCAACATTTACCTGCCGAAATATGTTTGCCCTTGTGGTGTCCTGCAACAACGGAGAAGCCGTTTCATCACCATATCGTGAGGATAAGCCCGTCGGATGCTGTCGTGTTGAATTCTGCAGAAAGGGTAATGTATTTGTTATATATAGAGAAGGGAAACTAAGAACATGACTAATAATATAATAGGCTCCTTATTTATTAATGATAGAAGTGCTCGATGATGAAATGAGATTTGACGATGCAGATGATATACTGAAAAAACGACACAAACAGCATAAATGTATAAAGAAAAAGGCATTTGTAACACCGACACACGATGTGATGGATATGGTAGATTATTACAAAGAGGAGACAGTTAAAGAGACTGTGACGGATGACTATGCAGATCGTATGCGCACAGCTGCTGTCATGTTGGCACAACTACAACAGAGCGTTGCTTCAGGCACTACACAGTCCAATAACAAGTCAAAGCCTCAGGAACAAATTCGTCTGCGTATTATTAAGGAGATGATGGCACTGGAAGAACAAAGAGTATTAAAAATGAAAACGGACGGTGGTTTGGGGTTGATAAATGATGAAACAGACATGTTGCAAGATAAACAGCGCATCGCCATGGCTGTAAATAAAGAAGATCCTAGTGGTAAATAAATAAACAAAGTGACTGAAGGAAGCTCTTTTTATACATATTTATTTATTGTAAAAAACCTACATATAGCTGCCGTTTTATCAGAAGATTGGGAAACAAAGAAAGCCAGGCTAAGAACCGCATCACCGTATGGCCACTTGCCTAATTGGCGATTAATTTCAGTTATTGTAAAAAATGGCGCTGATCTTCGTCAGGAGCAGTTTGCAGTACAACTCATTCGTGAAATGCAACTTATTTGGGCTGACACAGGTGTTGATGTCTGGGTTAAATAGTAAATATACAATTTGAAAATGGACAGTATCTTGTCATTTTTAACTTTTTTCGATCTTTTTTTTAAGTTTTCGCATTTTGGTCACTTCAGATAGCTCTGGTCTAATGGAAACTTTAAAGAATACCATATCTATTCACTCTATTAAAAAGAATGCATATACAAGAGGATGGAACCAAAATGATACGCTATTTACATTGTATGACTATTTTAAAAAAGTAAGTTCAGTTATATGTCAAATAAAATGAAAACAGACCAAAAAAATTAAACAAGGCATACAGGTGTGGGGACCTCCTGAATCTGAAGAATATCTAAAGGCGCAGGACGCCTTTATGCGAAGTTTAGCAGGGTATTCTATAGCCTGTTACGTTTTACAAATAAAGGATCGGCACAATGGAAATCTTTTAATTGATGAATCAGGACATTTAATACGTAAGCTCAAAGTAGATGTATATATTCTTGGGATGAACAAATTAATAATATAGGGGTGTAGATATCGATTTTGGCTTCATGCTATCCAACTCACCAGGATCTGTTGGTTTTGAAATGGCACCCTTCAAACTACCACAGGAATATATTGATATTTTGGGAGGTATCCATGGCGAGAAGTTTGCAGAATACAAGGCTCTCATGAAGGCTGCATTTTTGGCTGTCCGGAAGCACAGTGAAAATATTTTATTATTAACTGAAATGATGAGCATTAATTCAAAGCTACCTTGCTTTCAAAATGGGGAATTGACAGTAGCTCAACTTCGTGACCGATTCCAGCTCCATCTGACAGAACCTCAGGCGGAGGAATTTGTTGATAAACTAATTATGAGTAGCTGTTGTAATGTATTTACAAAATTATATGATACTTTTCAGTATTACTCTCAAGTAAGGAAGTTTTTATTATGAAAACAAAAAATCTTTGCTAATTAGATCATGTTTTAGGGAATCTTGTAATTTTTTTTTAATAATGACCATGATCAGTGTACTTAGAGTTTAAGCAAATAAAGACTTTTGTTAACAATAAACAAAGTCATAAAATATTGGATACTTAATAAAAAGAGAAAGTAAATCACTTATAAACTATTGTCTAAGGAAATAACCATCTGTTTTCATGAATATCATAAATGGAATATACAAGCCTATTAACAAAAACAATATCACATTGGAGTATTTAACTAGCATGAAAAGAGCATTAGACACATATATGCAATTTCTTTTTATGTTTATTTAATAATATATATTTAGTTTTCAAAAGCACTATCGTGCCTTTCTGCTCTTGGTAATCTTTTGACAAAGTTTTTGAGCTTGTTAAACCAGGATTCGACCGGATTGAGCACAGGTGAGTAGGGAGGCAGGTAGCAAGCTTCATGAATTGAGTTTCCAAATCTTTTCTGGATATTTGGAAATATGTGAAAACTAATATTGTTCATGACAATGTATTTTTTCTGGTTGGGATATCTGTCTTACAGCTTTCGGAAAAGGTTTTCCGAAATTCATCAAAAATAACAGCATTGGAACCTTTGGGAAGCATTCTCGTCTCAAGCGACTCGACTGCTGTAGAGCTCAAAGCACTTATAATTGAAATATTCAGCGGTCTTTTGGTCTTTGTCATGACGTGAGAACGTTTGTCTCTCTTGGATATTGCTCTTCCTGGAACCATACAGGCATTAAATACAGACTCATCCACAAAAATACAATTGTCCATGTAATTAATGAGGCCGGTTGGCATATTCTTTTCTCTTTTGGATCGTGTTGTCATCCAATTGACGTTCTTCGACCGCCCTTGCTCTCTTCAACGTAAACTCGAGATTCTCATCAACGTGTCGCCTAATTGCTTCGATACTAACGGCTTTTTCATTTGGAGATTCCTTTTGAAAATTTTGTTCGAGTTGAAACTTTAGCTGATCCAAGGTCAATATGTTGCCACCCTGCTCATTGTCAATCAGGTCTCTCAAAAAATCGGAATGATAGTCCTTGATTTTTACATTTTTTCGCACCCCCTTGAGACTTGTATGCAACTCGTCCTTCTTCTCTATATCTTTTGACAATGTTGATTCAGCCATGTTGTGTTTTCGAGCTATTTCAGAGATTTTCTGGCCTTGGACAATATATGCGTCGGTAATAGCATCATGGAGCTCTACAGTAGTTTTGGTCGTTTTTCTTCTGGGCGTTTTTTATAATTGCTTTAAAAATAATATATATATAGAAAAGATTCAAAAACATACACCTTTTATTTTTGATGTTATTTGTATATATGACATAGTTGTTTGGTAATGCTTTGGTGTACGAAAAGTGTCTAGTTAAGTGCTTTGAAGTGAGTTTGTAGATTGTTTGGATTGAAAATCACAAGTGTTAGGTCTGGGTTCAAACTACTCAAAAGTGATCCAAAAGTCCAAAATATGATATGGTATCATCATTAGTCCATTATTTGCGTGCATGTTTTTATGAAGTTCCCATGAAATATTCAAACTTACTTTTACTACCTTTACTTTTGTGGCCTGATTTGTGTATTGATTGATGATACAACAGAAAAAGGGGCTTGTCATATAAGAACGAGATATGAACCGTGCTTTTACAATGATGGAAAGAGGGTGATTTGACTTGTTTATCAATACGAGTTGATGCTGAAAATACCATTTATGACGCAAAATAAGAATGTGTTTTCTAACGGTGAAAAGTGAATATTACGTAATTTCAATATTTTAAATAATATTGCATTGGACGCATTACCCTTGAATGGAAGGAAAAAGAACAAATTGGAATTTTACAAAAGCAAATTCTCATTTGTTTTGAATTATTTTTACTGCAGTTTGATATAAACATGGAAAATACTTTGAAAATTCTTTGTTTATTTCTTGTAAGAGGATGGATGATAACAAGATGATGTAAAATGATGAGTATCCTTGAGGTGCTCTGTATGCTTTTTTTTTCCAAGTTGTTTTATAGCATCTGGTCTAATTTTATATATTTACAAGAGATTACATGCTTTTATTTCATATTGTGTGATAAAAATATTAAGTATCGATTAAATGGTTATAATATGTTTTTAAAAGGACAACGTTATGATGCAAGAGGTATGAGAGGAAAGAACTTGCCCCTTTTTTTTGGCATCAGATTTAAATGTCCGGTTATGGGCTTAAAGAAATGATTTTGGTGAAGTTATAGAAATACATGAACCACTTCTGCTAGAAGAGCTTGATGGAGGAGATGTTGACATCAGCATTGTTGTTGATAAAGATTGATAAAAATTTGTCGGTGCTGTTGTCGTTGGTTTAGGATGAGGGAAATCAGTGAATTCAGGGTATTTGTATCCAAGTAGTGGATGGTTTCGAAGTGCATCTGCACGTAAACACTTTTCATTACAATAAAGAGATTCCTATCATCATTGAAGAAAAAAGATTATTAAAAGAGAAAGTTACATGTCAAAAATATAAAAAATAAAACCCTTACGGAGAATGGGCTGACAGCTTTGTCGCAAAATGTGCACCAATTAGTATCTGACATGGTTATTTTTTTTTAGTTTTGTTAAGACTATGCCATCGAAATATGATAAAGGCACCAAGTTATATTTTATTGTTAAAATAAGATTTTATAATCAAAGAGGAGTAAGAAAAGAAAATATGGAAGAGTGAAGAAGAGCAAAAAAAGATGGAAACAAAGAGCATTTATGCTTTTAATCTTATCTAGCATTACCTTCGTTTCCTTATTAGTACAAAACAAAGGTCTCTGTCGTCATAGCAATATTTGTGTATTTTTCTTTTTTTTCTACTTTTATAATATTTTATTATATATTTTGATGTCGCAAACACACCGTTCCGTTTTTTATTTATAATTCATTACCTTTAGTAAATCAACTTTTGTTAAGGTAATCAAAAGTTATACTTGATAATGTAATTGGATGTATTAGGGCAAACGTGTGCACGTATGTGATATCATATTCTATATAAAGGATAAAAATACAATAAACCAATCATATCCCTGATGAACTTGATTCAAAGGAATAAAGCGCAAAAAATTATGCGATTAAGTTAGTAATCAATGATAGGTGTAGTCCTTTTTATAAAACAAAAAAGCTTAATAAAGGAATAATAACAAGTAGAAGACTGACTTGAATTACTAAACGGAATAATATCAAGTTATTATCTGATACAAAACTGTGGGATATTTTATGAGTGATTAAATATAATTGATACGAGGTTTATCACCTATTAATCCTTGATATAGAAACTACACAAACAAATAACATTGCATGATAATCTAAGCAGTAATTGCCTTTTATTGCTAAACTCAAACCAAAGAGGTTATAAACAAATAGAAATCAGCCATTGTAGTCACAATAATTACCATATTGTCATCACTATTTAATAATAAAATTATGCGAATATAATAAACCAATGGGGCTTATGATACCTCGAGCTGCTTCACTTCTTAAAAAGACGAATATCAATTTACTTGGTATTGCTAAATTTAAGGTTTCAGAAATGGAAAAATAAAATAACCTTATTTTGCAGTTGAATAGAAAGAAGTGATGGGAAAAGAAGAGGAGTTTATGCTTTTTTTTATCAATCACTACTTTATTAAAGAGAAAGAAGAATGTACTCCACTATTTCTTTTTTAATATATTAACTAATACATATATGAATGAATAAATGTCCGATAAATAAAGTAGTAGTAGATACCAATGCATCTATAATAGTAATTGGACAAAAAAAAATCTCCATCGTTTTGTTATTACAATTCCATTTTATCAGAGTCTTCATGCTGTTCTTGTCCATAAATAGTACTTGCCTATAAAAGTCATTCCATTAACTAAAGAAAAGGGCTAAATTACCATTATCAACTTACAATTTGCCATGTTTGCAGCATATTATCCTCAGCTGTGCTTGTCATCATCCAAGGAACTGCAGGATTCCAGCAAATATCTGTAAGACTGTTTGTATGACCGCCATGTACAAACTAGAAAACAATCCATCAATATCACACCGATATATACCAATAATGCTCCTCTTACCAATAATTCAGGCGGACCATTTCCATCACTTTCATCACCAATTCTAGCCAAATCCCAAACATGCACACGACGATTCGAACTTGAAGCCGTGGCAAGGATCGCCTCTTCATGTGGTGACCAAGCCAATTGTACCACCTCCGCACCTGCCTCTAATGAATGGAGCTTTGTTTTTAAATTACGTAAATCAAACAATCCTGCCGTTTTATCAGAAGAACCAGTGGCTACAACCCATTCATTGGATGGACTGAACGCAACACAGTTGATTTCGGCAGGATGTGCATCTTGAACAGCCTGGATGGCCTTTTGCTCTTCTCGAGTATCCCAACTATACAACATGTTAAAAAAGTCCTAGTCATATATGTAAAAACACTTACAGCATTAACTGACGATCATCACCTACAGAAGCAAAGATAGAATTATGTGACATGTGCCATGAAATATCCTATATTTAATAAAAAAAAAGCACTTAAGAATGGTTAACTCGTTTTATTATCATAGCACTTCTCTTTTCCGCTTGTTTTCATTTTACCTCTACACCACTTTCATGTCCTTTGTAAACTTTATATGGTTGTAAAGTCTTATTTTCCTTTGTAGCCATTCCAATATCCCAATGTGCAATAATGCCATCCAATCCTGCACTGATCAAATGATTTGACTTGGCGCTATGTGGGTTCCAAGCCAATCCATAACCCTCTTGAGTATGTCCCTTGAGTCGAAGTGCAGGATTAAATGGTTCGTTCTCTTTTGGGAAACTTTCATAGGTTGTTCGATCAAAGATGTACACGTCTCCTGTGCGTCCCTTACTGGCAATGATGTTGGGGTTCTCATATTGATAACGCACTCGATTCACTTCTCCATCATGTACAATCTTTTGTGTGATATGAATTTGGGCATCGTTAAATGCACCGTAACCTCCAATTTCTGTTTAAACAAAAAACGTTTAAACAACATATCATTTTCTTTGTTATTTAGCGTTTGTTTACCGTTTGTTGCCTCTTCGTATCTTCTCAAATCAATATCTTGTTTATCGTTTGGTAATTGAACAGACGCAATCATCAAGTAATTAGGGTCTTCATCGTTTGTGTGTGTGCCGAGAAGTAGGCGTTGGGTTTTATAGTTTTTATCAGGTCGACTAGTAAGAAAAGGGGGTGAGTTTAACTGAATGTATTAAAACAAAGCAAATGTGAAACCTTTCTACGTCGGGAAACCATTGACAAGTTAAACTGGGCCACTCTAAGGCATGTGTAAGTACGAGATCATATAAAAAAGGGGCGTTCTTTTTCCAGGTCTTATATTCTTCTGCAATAGCGTTATCTTCAAATCCTTCTGCTGAGGTGTTATTTTCTATTTTGCTAAAGTTTAGCTTCTGTCCTGTTTAGTGTTGGGGCTTTTATTCACCATATTCCATCATTTTTGCTTATTGACAACTATTATTTATCACAAAAAGGAGAAGAAACGAAAAAACACGTTAATTAAAAAGGGTATTTTCTTTTTTTTATAAAAAAAGTGACTTGGCTTTTTCCACTCTGAGCAGTAATTAAATCTGACCCAGGCAGTGACCAAAGTGAGCTTAGAACAATAACTGCAATGAATATGAGGCAAAATAATAGAGTCCAAACCGTTGCTTTATCACTCTGCTAAAGGAAATTACCATGTAGAAAAGGACACTACATTGACTAACAAGAATAGAAATAGATATTACATAGTAATCAGGAGAATACCATTCATCGCCTGACTTGACAGTTCCTGTCAATTTTTATCATAAAAAACCTATTGATGCCATACACTTTGTTGAAATATAATATAGGAATAGAAATCATATGAAGGTGACCAAATATCTATTAGAATGGCGAGATATCATATCTAGATATCATGTCCTATTTGACATCAATGAACGACTATCTATCAATGTGAAAAGAGGTAACTCTCGATATGCAAAACAAGTGCCTGTATAATTCCACATCCCGAGGCCTCTCAACAAAGTTATATGCAATACTAATCTTTTGATGAGTAAATAGGTATTTTAAGACACTTTTTTAAACCACAAAAAGTTACTATTTCCAAGACCTGTTATACTTTCGGAATGAATGTCAAAAAGTGATATAAAGAAATTTGATAATACTTTTATATATATATATATGTATGTAGGTTATAAGAGTGATGTGTTGCCATCGTCTTTTCTTTTGGGTTCGTTGTTACTTTTTGTATTATTATATTACGGAATAAAATGGTTGAGAACAATGTGTTGAAAAACTTTACATGCAAAATGAGAGAGAAAGGGATTGGAAATGAAACTCTGTTCTAATAAGGGTGTACATAACTTTGGTATTGTTGTTGAGTCTTTGAGTCTTTGAAAGCTGTAGTTTGAGGATAATCATAGTTTTGTAATTCCTCTTCACCCAACAATTCCTTGACTTCCCAAACATTTTGTTTCGAGCCGACCGAAAATTCAAGGTCCTCCTTTG
Organism: Backusella luteola; assembly: GCA_024140195.1. Classification (NCBI taxonomy): domain Eukaryota; kingdom Fungi; phylum Mucoromycota; class Mucoromycetes; order Mucorales; family Backusellaceae; genus Backusella; species Backusella luteola. The sequence goes on from VCJC01000540.1 coordinate 25,883, forward strand.
TGATGGAATCCCAATACTTGTAGATCATCATGACAACCAAGAGGTTACAGATGGTAGCAAAGAACATACCGTCAACATAGTGCTTGGTGTTGTCGCAGATCACTACACTAAACACATACATTAAAATCTGTCCAATGGCATAAAAACCGGCTGCAAATAAAATGTCACCAAGTGGCCAGCGGTCCTCCAAGGTATCAACCACTAAAAAGATCTGAGATATAATGTATACAAAGAACATAATGTAGTTAAATATGATGTAGAATACCCATAAAGCAGATTGGTTTTGATATGAAAGTGTTCCAACTCCAAGGAATGTGCCAATGGCCAGAAAACCGGTGAGGATGAACCAGATAAATGTACTAATACGAATAGACTATTTTTTTTGGAATGAGCTTGCGTTTCTATTTCATGTCCTTCTCTCTTTAAAAACTCACCCATAATGAGATTGGTGTACCATCTTCAGCAAATTGGAATCCTACAAAGCCGTTCACGAATAAACACCAATATGTCGCGCATATAGTACCTATATGAATGGCTGTAAACCACTACTCCATTGTATTAGTTGATGCTATTTCGTATATATTTTTGGCTTTTAGCTTACAGGATATGCAGTAGAGGAAGTGGGAATAATACCAGTTACAAGTAACATTTCAAGTAAAGTGGAGAGCATATATAAATAGAAAAACAAAACAATTTCTTGTCGACCTATGGATAATGATGGTTTTAATATCTCTTGGCTTTTATTTTCAGGAAAATGGAAAAGTAAACGTACCAACTGCTGTATATTTTGAACGAATATGATAAATCATAATTAATGTCATAATGATAGAGACACAATCCATGATAAGTGTAGCTATTAACGATGAAAAGAGTCAACATTAATTTTTAACAAAATGTGTTTGATATATTACAAGGTTGAAAGATGATATTTCCACTTAATTCCACATTTCTTGAGTAGCAAACAGGCTCTATGCTATCATGCTGACCAATGAGTGGACATAGACTGATGGCAATCGTTTTACAAATGCCGTTGAATGATAAAGCATCGAAACTATAGACAACTGGACTCATTATTATATTGTTTGTGATTTGAGATGAAGAGGCCAGTTAGATAGCAATGCTAATAATTAAAATAAACGAGCGTATAAACAGTAATATTAAAAAGAAGAAGAAAGAAAGAAGAAAGAAAGAAGAAAACAATATACAAGTAAAGAAATAAAAAGCGTAGAAAAAGGACAGGCGGAAGGGGAAAGCGCGAAAGGTCCGTTAAGAACTAAAAATAAAATCGTCTGAGACATTTCACCAGGTTATTTCACAAGTTGTTTTTGCTATTTTTGGGGTAGCGGATTATATTGATATTAACTCTTTTCCAGCACTGTATTTAATATTTTAAAGTAAACCTCTTACTTTTATACACAACAACCAATTTTTTGCCATCATGTTATTGCTTTCAAACTATTAGACTGATGAGTATTCCTCACTTGAATATCAATTTAAATGTCAGGTTCTTTTTTTACCATATCAACTCAGAAGAAGACGAGTTTTTTGTCTCAGATTAATCTCTGAAGAAGTGCCATTGTGAATCACTGTTTTCTATAATTTTAATAGATAGCAAAAAGGCAAGAGGCATTCATAAATACTGCTTATGATTTCTTAGAAAAAAAAAAGTATTTTTTAACCTCTCTGTCCCTCTTATCACTTTGATTTCCTCGGTGGCTCAATTCCTTAAAACTAAGTCAAGTAAAATAAAGGCACAACACTTATATTTGTATATATATAAAAACTTCTTTTGAGATTATACAAGCCGTTATTTTCTTTCGAAATTGGCATGAATAGCAATACATAGGATGCATATTATTTAACAATGCCACTTTTAGGTTATGATACAATCAAATGACAACATGGAAAAAAAGAGTTGATGATATTTTTAACTTATACGCTGATAAATGGTATGTCAGCTATTACTTCAATGCACTGTTTATTTTTCCATTGGAAACTTCTTCACCATTGTTTCTATTTTTATGATTTTCTGTTTTACTTTTTAGATCAGCTTAAAATTTTTCTTTTTCCTTTTTAAACCAATTAGATTTCTACAATTGTTTTACTTTTGTTAAGTGACTTTAAAGCATTCATTTCTCAACAGTCATGTCTATTTAGCTGGATATATTCTCTCTAAATGAACGGTGATAATAACAAAGAAAATGTATCTCACAACTGCTGTGTTGGTTGCATAAGCATTATTCAATTACAAGAAAAGCAAATCAAGACACTTTATGCACAGGAGTATAAATAGCAAACATGTCATAAAGACCCTCTCAAAGAAAAAAACATAAATGCTTCTCTTATTTCATCTTTCATAAAAGTGATGCATAAAAGTATTATTATGCAAAAATGAACAAGACTAAGAAAGCATCTGTCCAAGTGTTCTTTGACACTGTAGATTCTTAAAAGGAATCAAAGATACTACCACTCTGTTGAGATAATTATTCCAAAGGTTTTTCATCACTAAAAAAAAACACCGTTTTTACGCTCAAAATGTTACCCAACGATATGGCAGCATGTGAAAAACTTATGATTGCTGTCTTTTCATGTTTGTTGTGCTTGCCAATCCATCAAACAAATGACACCAAAGATGGATATTATCACTGCTGTATCACCATCAGGTACAGTCCTATTGCCAACATTGAAAAAAGCTCAAGAGCAAAACTCTACAATGCATTTGTAATCCACCTCGTCTACTAGGACCACATTTTATATTGCACATCTTCAAGTTTAAAAGCTCTGTATTCAATTCATATTTCCAACAACAT
>VCJC01000543.1:4192-22060 GCA_024140195.1 Backusella luteola
AAATAGATAAATAAATAATATATATGTACGCACAAAAGAGGAGTGTAACAGAAAAAAAAAAGAATGAACTGATATGTCTTGCTTATGCGACGGTACAAATTTTGTGCGACTGATTCGTCATTATATTTATTAAGGCTTGAAGACACATGGAACTTCTCTTTTTGCGTGTGCAGATCTTTGTCAAGATTGCCCTATTTTATCCATTTCCATCCATAGTAGCACATTGTTCCGAAGTATACCTTGATGTTCCTTTAATGCCTCCCCTCTTCTCTCTTTTTTATGATTTGGATAATGTCTTCATCTACATCATTTCTTGTATTCTCAATTATTTTTCTATTGTCTTTTTTTTTAGACGTGCACATTGGTTGAACACAAATTACCCAATTTCTGTACGACAAGCACAATATTGGATTAAATAAATTACTAAAATAGGAGGGTGTCCCTTGTTATTTTTTATTTTTAACCTGACAAAGGTAATCCACACATTTCACAGCTTTCATTGCCTGCAGGATTTGTATAAGTACAATGTCTGCAAGATATTTCAGCAGCAGGTGCAGCATGAGAACTACTGGTATTAGAAGACGATGAAGGCAAACCTCCGGCACTCGAACCTGATGAACATGTATTAATTCTCATCTTGATCGCTCTTTTTTTATTTTATTTTTACATACCTGATTCCTTCAAAATCATTTGAAGCGTCTGCCAACCACTCAAATGATCCAATTCTGCAATGTCTTTATCAGAGGTAGCCACCTGGCACAACACCTTAAATTCGTCTGCATCCAACATGTCGGTGAACTTTATAAAACATAATAAATGGAAGTTTGATAGACTGTTTTTTAGCTCCTGTGGGCTCTTTGCAGCACTCAATGCCTTAGCAAGTGAGCCCATATTTTGTAGTGTCAGGAGATCTCTATTCTCAATTGGGAATTCACCAGTTGAAAGAAATACAGGATCAGGGTTTTGAGGGAAGCCATTTGTTACCTAAGGAGTTGAATAAACACAGATAAATAAACAAATGAAAGCAAGATATAGTATATAATCACAAGCACGTACATTCACCAAAAGATATTCTACAGGGAAAGTGGGTTGGGCTGGTTGGGTTACCACGACATTGTATTCATTTTTAAACTTGTAGAAAACCTCTGGTACATAGCGCTCATGGGGAATACTCTCCTTTACGCGCATCACAGAAGGCTTTTTACTTGCTTCGATAATCTCAGCTTCCTTTAGAGCTGTCAATGTGTCTGACACTTGATAGGCCTTGACATCAATATTTCCTTCCACATCACCCGAGATGACACATGTCACAAACTTGGAGCCATAAGTACCAGTACGCGACTGTCTACAGGCATTAGGATGGCGACGCTGCATTTCTGCCGAGAAAATGCACTCGACTGATGACAAGAAATGCGAGTCGACATGTCGCTTAGCCACCACGGTACCATTACCGGTACCATCATCCACCAAATCCGAATAAATCATACCCACTTGAACCAATCCACAGTTTTCAGCAACCTCATTCACTCTGCTCTCGTTATCCCAAGGTAGTGCTAACTGAATACCGTCCGAGTGGTCTGTTTGTGGTGGTTCGTAAATTGCCTCTACAACTGCTTTTATACCAAGCGGTACATCAAGATAGGGCTCATATCGTCCATAAAGATATCCAAGACGCTGGGTTCCTGACGCTCTCCAATAGTTTAAAAATGTTTCAATTAATGAAGCCGAGGAGAACTCTACATGATCCACCATACGATAGCTCTAATACAAGGTTAGCTTGTATAAACACAAATGTATATCCTTTTATGCTGTACCTGGCTTTGAAGTGTGATTGAACTTGGCTGACATTTGGAGCAAATACCCTCTGGCCAAGGTGCATGGCCTCCTGTACATGGCACTTTAACTTTAAAATTCTGTTCCTCCAAAGTGGGCAGGCTATTTGTGATGGCAGCAGAAGGTGCTTTTTGTTGTGAAGAATTCAATTGACGTAAATAAGCGTGAAATGACATGTGCTTGATTTTGTTCTCTTCAAGATATTTGGCGTCATAAGGCTTTGTTTTAAGAGTGTCAACATCCATCCAGTCGCTCTATTCGAGTTTCACTTACTTCTAAAGGCATGCAGTAATCGCACATTGCGTTTTCTCCATGACGACAACTGTTTTCGTATTAAAGTCAATATTTACTTTTTATTTTCTTTTCTTTTCGCACTATGGACGGGTACTTACAACTTTAAATCTTTTGGACGTTTGATTAATCCCCTTTGCTTCTCTAAAAAGTCGTCAACAGCATCCTGCTTTACAAAAGCAGGATTAACATCAGCGGTAATGCTCGTTGTTGCCTCTTCCAATTGAGGTTCAGCAAATGAAACATAGACAATGTCGCCATGTCTACAGTAATATAAATAGTTGTTAGTCTTAAGTGAACCCGAGGGAAGCACATTTCAAGCTTATTTACTTGAGGTTGGCCTCTTGAATCGTTTTATCTGCTAATTCTGACAAGGGAGCTGCTTTGGCAGGATTAGGATCGTTGGCCATAGCAATCAAGGAAGGATCAGCGATTTTTAAGGCCTCAGCTACCTTCTGACCAAACGATCGGAAGCTCTCTCCTGGCTCCACTTGAATTCTATGCATGCCCTCTTTAGACCTAATACGCAACAACTGCAAGTGAACATGAATGAGCCATTGCTTTATTTCAAGATAGAATTGAGTCTCGTTTTCTTTATCTTCATACCATATTGGAACTTTTTTTATTTATTCAAGTCAAATCTATAATATCGTAAAAGAAAAAGAAAGTGATATAATGAAGCCAACAACAACGAGATTAACTATCTCTGTGACGCGTCGATGACGTTACAATGCTTGTCATGTGGTTGGCTCGAATTTTTTTAAAGTTGACCCAACCCAAAAAAATAGTGAGCCAGAAAATGGGCTTGCGGAAAGCCCGCCCAATGGATCGGTGAAGTAGTAAAGCTATTGCTGTTCTATTTAAAGTAAAAAGATACTTTATAAGGATTGTTTTCAAACATGTCGGGGTCAATCAGATTGCCTGACTGCTATTCTACAGTAACCCAATTTGATTTTGGCATATCAAGAACAACGAGGGAAAACACACCCGCACACATGTGTTTCAAAATATAGAGTTAATAGTTGTAAATACAGTTACAAATGTACAATATTTTAAGATTTAACTATAACCTTGATCACATTTAAAGTGAGACCATAAATTTATTCATTTTTTATTGGGTGTGTTTATTTACGTCTTCACTTACCAAATAGAAATGATGGGCGTATTTACTTAAAGGTACTCGGGTCACTGACAAAACCGCGATTTCGTTCTATCAAGTGCAATAGAGCTACCTGTCCTTAGCAACAAGAATACTGACATTTAGACACTATATATGTAGGAATAGAGTGATATATCAGCATTTTCAAATTATTATCGCTATTATGCATCAAAAATGATATATATATATATAAAGGATAATTGAATTATCATCAGATTATTCACGAATAATTTTAGTGAGCTGGTATCCTTGTAACAAGTAAACAATATCATAACCGTAATCCAGAGGAAATGTACTCGAATATAGTAAACACACACATTGTATATACTGAAGCAAGATAGTCGATATACCATGTTTAAATAATTTACTTTCAATTTTATTAATCTATTCTAATTTACAATATTAATCTTCAAAACCTTGTATAAACTGATCTATGTCTGATACATTGTCCTGCCCGAGGACAGTGCCCAGCTCATTCATATCCCAAGGATCTGGGGAATGTGCTTGTGGTGAAGTAAAACCACCCTTGTCCGTTTCTCCTACAGTACCTTCATTTAGTGATCCCGGGGCATGTCGAAAGAGGACACCACTTCTCATTGAGCTTGCTAGTGACTGTTTTCTGCTCAGTACTGTATTGCTTCCATTTATTGACCTGGGTCCAGACGCTCTCTTTTCTATTTCAAATAACGATTTTCGGCCCCAACATTGGTAATATGTCAAATAAGAACGATGTTTTACAACTTCCTTCATAATTTCATCCACATAGTTGGTGGTATTTGTGTCAATCCCACATTCTTTTTCAAAAAAGAGCTGATGGCTTTGAAGGCCCAATCGGTAGGCGTTTCGGAAGGTATCGCCAACAGTACCCTTCATTGCGAATTGAACGGTTCCCACCTGACAGTGCATATCAGTCATGTCACCATAGTGTTGAAGATAATCATACATGTTTTTGCACCAACTGATATTGACGTCTCTTGCTTTCAACATCATCTCAGAGTCTAAATAAAAACGACACTATGTGTTACTATATTTGAACAAGTTAATTTGTGATTTAGGAAATCTTACAAAGCTGACAGCACTTCGATGTGTATGGACCTGAGGCTCCAGGAAGTGGGTCGACATCACGGAACTCAACATACCCTCCTGGTTTGAGTACCCGATTGCACTCTTTTACAATTGTCTATGACGTAAGAGCTATTAGCATGTTTTTTTTTAACACATTTTCTTGCGTAATCACTTACAGCCCAATCAGCTTCGGAAAAGCAATTATAGACCTGTCTCATAAAGACATAGTCAAAGTAGGCATCAGGAAACGGAAATCCCTTGTCTGAAAGAATGTCACATTTTGAGAAGGTTGTATTTCCTGGCTTTATATCCGACGGATAGCAGGCGGATAGGTCAATACCATAAAATTGACTGTTTGGAAACTCGGTAGCCATTTCCAAACACCATATTCCTGTACCACAAGCAACGTCCAATACTCTGGGCGGGGGTAAACTTTCAACTGACCAATTGTCAGTTGAACCTCCTGAATTTCTTGTTGGTTGGCTTACTGCTGCTGACCCCGACAGTAGATCTTTGACTGGAGCTGAGAAATTTTCACCGAGAATGAGCTTGTATATAAAATGCTAAAATGGAAAAATAGAATATTAAGGAAAACAGAAAGAGTTTTCTTATTAATCAATAGGTTCGCTCATACTAAAGTGGCTTCATAGAGAGAAAAAGAACAAAAAAAAAGGGGGAAATATATACATACTTCTTGCACCAGGCGGTCTTGCTCTTGCTCGTCGTTAGGTAACATGTACTTTTTGGTGACATTCTGGTAACGTCTGCCATCAATGACCATGGACTCATTTTCATGAATCGGTTCACTCAATGTAGGAGAAGGAGGTAATGACGTTTGCGATTTGCTACTGTGGAGTGACTGGACAATGGTATCTTTTCTGAAGCTTCTCTTCTTCTTGATATGGGCTGTCATTGTGTGTGACTGACGAGACCAAGATTTTTGAATTTTATCTGGCGATAAATCTGCATGTGAAGAAATATTTCCCATTATGATTTTGGGTGAAATAAATAATGACTATAAAAAATATGTAAAAAAAAATAAGAAAATAAGAAAACAAACAAATGTAAAAACCAAAAAAAAAGGGGGGAAGCTTGGCTTTATCTGGAATGAGTTTGTTTTCTACTTTCTATTTTCTATTGATTTGTTTTGAAGTACCGTTTGATGTCCAAATCAGAGTTTTTTTTTATTGACATGAAAAGCCTTTTTTTTAAAAAAAAAAAACTCCAATTGCATAAAAGATATTTAAAACCCAGCTTCTGGATATAAAAAGATGCGTTACCCTTTCTGTTTGATTGCTTTCTTATCTTTTCTTTCAATTGATATACGTGAATAACTAAAAAAAAAATGAGTCGAAGATCTTCTACTGTACCTACAAGACGTTCTTCTCGTCGATTTTCTCAAGCCACTGTTCCATTTCCTGTTTATCTTGGAGTAGATATTGAAATAAATGACAGCTATCTCAGCACCTACTCCATATCCGTACATGACGGCTCATACACTACCGAGTACTATCAAGGGGAACTTGTTCAGCATGAGCCTACTTCGAATCGAGGTGAAATGCTACGTGAAGCCTTCAAGAAACTTGAGGAGACTGTTCATCTCTATTCGATAGCCCAGAACTATAAAGTTCAGCTTGTTGCCTGCTCCTATGATCTTGCCAAAGAAGCGGCTGCTAGCGATGACTTGGCAAGTTATGAAGAGATGTCTGTAATGAGTAGCTACTGGACAGAGCTTGATGCTCTTCCTTTCCGAATTGAAACTCATGGTGCAACTACTGATGAACGTGCTAGTGCTGCGGTTCGTAAGGCAGTGATGTGGTAAGTATATATAACATCAGCATCTTCATAAAGCAAGGGATAAAATACATGTGGGAAAAAAAAATGAAAAACTATACTTATTTCATGATAAATATAGGATGAGTCCACAATACCCAGGTAACTTGCCCCGTATCTCTGTTGGATATCGTCATGAGGTAAGTAATTTTGACAAAAATGATGAAGCTTGGTGTAACTAAAAATAAAAATGTCACTTTTTTTAGGTTGAAGGTACTTGTTATTGGCCACATTTTTGTTGTAGTTCATGCTAATACATATCTTTTTTTAAAAAAAATAGTTGATTTTAACCATCAAATCCACATGGTAAATCTAATTGATTATCAGCGAACCGTCTGTCCAGAGACCTGGGATGTATTCCAGCAAATGTGCAAAACATTCAGGGATAGAAACTTGCGTGTAACTTTCTTTAACTCTACACCTCAAGGTGGTGGCGTGGCACTTATGCGACATGCCCTGCTTCGTTTACTGCATTTAAACAACGTAGATGTTCATTGTAAGTAAATTTTTGAATTCTAAAACCATCTAGATTAGCGCTAAAAAAGACTCGTTATCTAGGGTTTGTATCAAGACCCAAACCAGAAGTGTTTAATATTACAAAGAGAAAGTTTCACAACGTTCTTCAAGGTGTTGCTCCTCCTGACGTGCGCTTGACTGAAGAAGACAAGCAAATTTTTATCGCCTGGTCTGATGAAAATGCAAACAGGTTTTGGTTGGATGAGAAAGGTCCCATCAAGAATTCAGATGTCATCGTTATTGACGATCCTCAAGGTAAATAAATAAATATTTAAGCTGTTTGAGCGGCATGATTTTAACATCAACTTAATAGTCGTGGGTATTATTCCACATATTCGAAAGCATGCTCCAAATACACGCATTATATTCCGATCTCATATCGAGATAAGGGCTGACTTAATTCGAGACTATCCACATGGTCCTCAAGCTGAAACATGGAAGTAAGTGTACATAAATTCAATAGGAGTTACAACATCTGGTTTTAATTTGCCCCTCATCTAGTTTCTTGTGGCAGTTCATCAAGCAAGCCGATTTATTCATTGCTCATCCTATTAATAATTTTATACCTGATTGTGTACCTCGTCGTAGTGTGATTCTCTTACCTGCTGCTACAGACCCCATTGATGGATTAAACAAAGAGCTCAGCCAATGGTGTGTCACCTACTATCGCTCTGTTTTTAACCGTGTTTGTATTGATTTGGGTGCAAATGAAGTTGACTGGTTTAGACCATATATTATACAAGTTGCACGCTTCGATCCTTCCAAGGGTATCCCTGACGTTCTAGAGGCTTATCGTCTTTTACGTCTCAAGATGGAAGGTCATTTTGAGCATTTCGATATTCCCCAACTCGTTATTTGTGGTCATGGAAGTATTGATGATCCGGATGGTACAGTCATCTATGAACAAGTTTGTGAGATTCTCCAAAAGCCAGAGTATTCTGCTATTAGTGCAGATGTGGTTGCCGTAAGGCTACCAGCCTCTGATCAAGTACTCAACATGATTTTACGAGGCGCGCATGTTGCTTTACAGCTATCACACCGCGAAGGTTGGTGACGCAAATGTTAAAAGCAGTTGTGAGAACAATTAGGAATCTTATGTCTTTAACGCAAACAAAAATAGGATTCGAAGTGAAAGTAACTGAAGCACTTCATAAAGGTGTTCCTGTTATTGCGTATCGAGCGGGAGGTATACCGCTTCAAATTAAAGAAAACGAATCAGGTTTTCTTATTGAAATTGGTGATGTCCAAGGGGTTTGTGACAAGTTGTATGAGCTTTTCAGCGATAAAGAGCTACATGCTCGCACTCATACGAAAGCAAAGGAAAGCGTCTCGGAGGAATACTTTACCGTATGGAATTCCATGTCCTGGCTTCATATGTTCCTCGAACTAACGGGTGATGTCAATGTCTCAGCCACAAGAGAAGGTTTATCCGACGATGCCATCCTTGAAAACACCAACCTTGGTAATGAACGCAAAGTATCAGAGCTATGGAGAGAACGCTACAATTATAAAGTTTAAGAAAGAAAGAAAGAAACAAATAAACATTTTTATTATTAAAAGTTATTTTTCAGAAGAAGAAGAGTCATTATGAGAGACTGGTGATGATATTGGGTGCCTCTTTTTTACACCTTCTTTTAACTTTTCCCATCTTTCCTTGTACTTTTTTACAAGTGCATCTTGTTTTTGGTTTTGTGCTTTTAAGGATTGATTTTCTTTCTCTAATTGTTTGATACGGTTTACTTTAACAAAGTTAGTCATTTTGAGCCAAAGCCTTGAATCCCAAAATTCACTTTATTACCTATTTCTGCAGTGCTTGATCCCTGAGTGCTTGCAGCTTTATCAACCGTTGCATTGGCTGATCTTGTCATCAATGCATTCTCCTGCACTTGCGATTGCGATTGGATGATACGTTTCGCCTGTTCATGTACATCGTTTCTGAACTGGATAATACTACTTTTCAATATAGTATTTTCCTTTGTTTTCTGGTGTAAAAAAAGCACAGGTAAGCACAACAAGCCATGATGGTATAATCATTATTACCTTCTCCAGACCATGTGCTTGCTTCTTCAGCTCTTTCAGCTTTATGTTGAGCAGTCTATTGTGCTCTCTTGAAGTGTCAACCCTTAAATAAAGTAATAGCTTTTACAATTATTAACAATCTATGAATGAGGATTGTCACTAGCGACGTGGCATACTTTACCTTGCAGAGTTTGGCGTGGATGCATCTTCCTCTTCGGGTATCACCTTCTTCATCGTATTGGTGTCATTGGAAATAACAAAATAGGATTCCAAAACAGACGACATCTCTTTTGTGATTCTGTTCGTTTCCTCTTCATCATCCTCGTCTTCCGAGACGTGCGCTGGCTGAGCATTTGTAGGAATATCATTGTCATTAAGAGGCACAGATGCAAATGCCACAGGATTTGATAGCTTATCGACCAACGTCTCAACAACGCCCCAGAACTTATTGAATGGATCGGAATCTTCTTCCTGTTTTATTGTAATATGTTAATAATCATCTTTTTATCGCTTTCAGATCTCCCTCTTGTTATTCTGCTTTACCTCGGTTGAGAGTAGCGCATATGACTCACCAATAGTCTGTGTTTTAGTCATTGACAAGTCTTCATCTTGAAATGTATTTGATTCGGGCTTTTTGATATTTTTTAGAGCTTCTTGTTGCATTTGAATACGAGAGGCTTTCCTTAACAAGTCTTTTGCTCTCCGGGTGTGTGTATTCACCAATAAACTGAGTGTTTTTCTAGTCTGCATATATAAAGTAAATAAGGAAACTGTTTGGCTGTAATTGTTTCTAGCTATATTACCTCTACGTCTTGAGTATCTGTTGTTGCTTGTTGAAATTGAACTATATGAAGTTTAAAATGAGGTGAAAAGAAAGCCTAAAGACAGATAATGTCTTTGAATTACCTGCCGCTTGATTATGCGCTGCTGCTGCATTTGCCCATTCTCCTCTTTCTTCATAGTCTTCAGCTGTGTTTACAAAGGCGTGTCCCTGTTTTTCATTTTAAAAGTCAGTTTGGTAAATGATTCAATAAGAAAAAAAAAGGAATATTCCTCTTACCGAGTTAATAGCTGCTGTCGTAATCATGCTATTTTATCACTTAATATACATAAAACAATAGACAGATAAATAAAAACAATATAAAAGAGAGGGAAAATGAGTTTTGTAAGGCTGTTTTGTAAATAATGTAGTCATATGATCGGTTTAGGGCGTCATGCACTACGATAGTTTATTAAAATGTGATTGGTCGTAAAAAATAAATGAAAAATAAATAAAATCATAGATGAAGAGCGGTAAGGATGCCAAAGGCAACTAGAATACCACTAAAAGTGGGGGAGACTAAGTGATTTGCTGAATTCAACATCTGTGTCTTTCTTGAACCCGCACCAGCTCGGCCTCCGCTACCTCCGCTTCCACCTGACAGTCCTGCTGGTTTAGGTGTTGCAACTGAACCCACACAAAGATAGGTGTTGCCTTTGATAACGCCTTTCTTCAAGGCATCCATGGGATCACAGTTGAAGTTGTTACTGGATGACTGAATATTAAAACTACCACGCACCTAAAAAAGAGATATTTTTACAAATGAGTAATCCAATTATGAATAGAATCCTTCCTTGTTTCATATCGCTAAACTTACGTCATTAAGAACAGGGAAGAACACTTCATCGAATTCACCATAAATGTCAACGGAACCTTCAATACCTTGAAGCTCAGGGAAAGATCGGATGGATTGTAGTCTTGAATTTCCTCCTATTGCAAGGGCACCACCAAGATGTTCCAGCTTATGCATGGTAAGATTATTCAAGTTGACGTTGTCTGCAATGTTGAGTGTACCAATGATATCGTTTATGGCAGGTAGATCCAAATTGGGGAAAGTGTTGGCAATGAAAGAAATGTCACCATTCACCTTTCTTAATCTGAATAACGCAATACCAGCAAGGTTGCGGAATTCTCCAGATACAATTTCTTCAAGCTTTGAAACCTGTGCATATGATTGAGTTTAGTAAATATGTAAAAAACGTAATAATGCAGGCAAACTTACGTCAACGGTAAGAGAAGGAGAGTTTGCGAAAATCTTGATGCGTTCTACTGTGATCAAGTTTCCAAGTTGTAGTTGCTTAAGATAAATGTTGTGCTTGATTTCAATTTCGCGTGGTTGAGCGGCAGTAAGACCTTCAATAACTGTAGTAGTAGTATCGGCAACATTTAGTCTCTGGAGTTGCGACAATTTAGCAGGGAACTTTATAGCTTTCAGGGCTGGGTGGACCATGATGTCAAAATTGTTACAAGCCTGTAATTTAGGCATATCGAGAGTCGCCAGTAATTTGTTATTATTTAAAATAAAACCACCATTGACACCTTGAAGTGAAGGTAAATGCAGCTTCTGAAGACCATTATTGTTGCTGACCACCAAATCACCTTGGATGAGTTCTACACCAGGCAATCTTAGCTCTGTGGCACCAGTGTTATCAATTTTGATACTTCCAGAAAAAGTTTGGCATGAACCAAGTTTATCCAAATCGCCCTGATTATTGATAATAGCTTCACCACCACACGCAGCTTCTGTAGGCCTGGCCAGCATAAAAAGACCAACTAAACAGAAAAATCCTAGTGTCTTCATTTGATTATGATTAAATAGGTAAATATAAAAGTAAAAATATTAAAAAGTAGTATGAATTAAATCCCTTTCATTTTTTTTTTGTCCCTTTTTTAAATGATAGAAAAAAAGGTGAATATCAAAGCAAACAAGTGTGTAATATCCCCGTTGGAAGAGGGAAAAAAAATAAGCAGGAATTAATGGAGAAACCAGGTACAGCGTTAACCATTCGTTCTCTCTCTTCGCTCAGTTCCTGTAAAAGAGAAATTAAATATATTTCTTCCCTAGGGGAAAAAATGGTGATCTTGGAAACAAATAAACAAAACGTGAGTGTTTCATTGGCTCATTTGAATCGCAATGCACACAAAATTAAATAAAATCACATCCAAATTTTTTGTGCACTATTTGTTATCGCTTTCTGTTTATCTCTCTTATCTTTTTATTTGCTTTATATATTAAACAATTAAGCAATGGAATTACCATCAGAAATTTTGGAGATCATATTTGGCTTTTTGACAAAGGAATCTCAATGTACCTCGCAATACGTTTGTCACGCCTGGCATGTACCTGCTAAACGGGCATTTTATCATCGTATTCACCTCTCATTTGACTCAAAGGACTTTACACAGCCGGATCTCTTCAAACGACTTATCCACAGCTTGGGTTCACCTATTCTATTTAATGTTTCTGCTGGTCAGTGCCTGAGACATTTACGTGTTGATTTTCAAATCGCACTGGAACCTTCGTTCATGCCAACCGTTACGGACTTTCAATGCCTCGCTTCATATTGCCCAAATTTAAAAAGTTTTTTATTTCCAGGCAAGATGTTTTGGCGAACAATTATAGAAATTGCGCATCGATTCAACTCATTAGAGGTTCTGCCTGCTTTGGATGGGTCTTACGAAAGCTGTGAGCAGCTTCTACATTTTCGACATTCACTCACCGCTCTAGAGGTTGCATCGTGGCAAAACCGTTTAACAGAGATAAGCGATTATCTTGCGACGTTTACAAAAATTCAAACCTTAACAATAACGTGCAAGCGTTTCACAAGTTTGCATGACGTTATCCCTTCCTTGATTCGTTGTCCAACCATACGCCATTTAATTCTTGAGTTAACTTTTCCTATACGCACGAAGCCGATAAAGCAAGAGGTGCCAGGATTAACCCACCTAACATTGACATTATCCAAGGTCTGCCCTGATACACTGTCTTTTATTTATAGATGTCTGCCTGATTTACGATGGCTTTCATTAAAGTTTACTAGTGACATTGCAACAGTCACATGGTCAGACGAGCAAATTCACGTAATGCAGAAATTGCTGGCGTTCTCTGGAACGCTTGATTATGCCAACATCCACGTGTTTACGGGAGTTTCTGATTTGACACATGATCTTGCCCAATTATTTACCAATGATAGCTTCTCACTCTTCATCCGATATGATAGTCGCGTCTCTACTACTAGTCTGATACCTGATCTTGTCATTGAAAAAAAGAACAGCACAAGAAATCTACATATTACTTACCAAGGTTTATTCTCGCATTTTCCCCATGACCACTTTTTGATGCATTGGAGCAGTCATCTGGTTTATCTCCAGATTACTTATCCTGGTGCAACACGGAATCTGCGGAGAAGTGACATTGATCTTATCATGGCTCGCTGTCCTTACCTAAAGAACCTTGTTTTGGATCAAGCATATGTCCAGCCAGAGTTTAAATGCAGCCATACGTCACTCCAAAGCTTCACTTTAAAACGATGCCTATTAGCTTCTGACTCCATTTCCTCTTTCTTTTTACCTTCTTTGCGAAAACTTGGTTTCGATGGATGCGACTATGTGGAAGAACGAGAAAGTTCGGTTTTATTAGAAACATCCCCTTCTCTTTTACAAATATTTCACACTGTGTAATTCTCAAGATAAACCATTTAATCAACCTAAAAAAAATGCCAATAATGTCGTTATTAAATGAGCAAGAGGGGAAACACAGGGCCAACTTTATTTAACATTCTATTATGCATATGTTTTGTATCTAAAGTTTTGGAAAAATAACGGTGTACATTTACCAAGTATAATTGTGTAGACAAAAGCGGTGGTCATAATTTTAGGGAATATGTACTTACTCAATCTGGTCAATAGAAAGATATACATATATAAAGCCAGTTTCTAAGAGATGTCATGTAAATTGAATGTGAAGCTTTGAGTATTTAATGAAAAAACTTTAATATATAATAAGTAATGGTGGTAATGGTGGTAATGATAAAAAAAAATCAGTCTTGGTTTTGTTATCTTATTTACAAAGAAAATAAATGAATAAGAGAGTGCGATGATTATTGTACATGGTAGAAAGAAGAAATAAAAAAGAGAATTATAAATCTAATAACCCATGGCAGTCATGATGCCATAACCAAGAGTAAAGATAAGAATTATACAGATAATACTTGTAGGGACACCAGTGATAATAAAATCTTTGGTAGTCAAGTAGGGCTTTCCAGATGGATCTTCCAACATGATAGCAGACATATTAGGATAACCAGAAACTGGAAGACCCATTCCGGCAGAGCATGCCAAACCTGCACCCATAACCAACAAGTTGGGATGAGGGGTAGGCAATTGCTGACCAACCTGTTGTACAATAGGCAGAATAATCAAGGCGGCAACTGTGTGAGAAACAAAGGTGGCAAATACCAAAATAAGGCAACAGAAAATGGCAAGAATGGAGATGACGGGCAAGTCCTCAATACCATCTTTAATACGAAGAGCAATATCTTCTAATAAGCCAGAAGAAGTGACTGCATTACCAAGAGCCATACCACCCTGTGCAAGTACAACAACGGGCCACAAAAAGGCGTTGAGATCATCCTTACCCAAAATGCCAGTACCGAAAAACATAAACAGAGGAATAGTAGCAATTGTACCTGTATCACCAAGATACTGTTCAAGAGTTGATTCAGAACACCAAAGTGCAATTGTGAGGAGAGTAATCAACATAATATAGACCTGAGACTTTGTAATCTTTTCCTTGGTAGGCTTGATCTTATTCAAATGAGGTATATCTTTGTTGGGCTTGTAAACAAGGAGCAACAGACCCCAACAAGTAAACAGGGACAAAATAGAAACGGGTAAAGCAACAGCAAACCATTTACCCCATCCAGGATTAGGGTCGAGGTATGAGATTGTGACAATATCTTGAGGAGAAGAGATAGGAGAAGTCATACCACCAATACAACTGGAAAGTGCAATACCAAGAATCAAGCATGGTCCAACACGAGATCTGTCTGGCAATGTACGAAGAATAGGATCAATCAAAGAGAAACACAAGACAGGTGTAGCTACATTAGAAATAAACATACTAAGGAAGGCAGAGACAAACATGATGGCCAATAAAACCCAGTGAGGGCGAGTACCAGCACGACTCAGAACATGAGAAGCAAAGGCCTTGGCAATACCATACTTTGACAAAGCGGCTGCAAGTGCAAAGCCACCCAAAAGCATCACAATGGTACCACTGTACATGGATTGGAAAACGGCCTTGGCTGCATTTTTTGCTGTCATCGGGGTGCCATCTGGATTACACAGGATACCGAGAGGGACAATCAAAAATGGAATCAAACAAGAGGTAGCATACAAGGGGATGGCTTCGGTAGCCCACATAAGCGCAGAAAAGATAAGCAAGGCAAAACAATAATTTTCTTGTTTGTTATCAAAGCAGTTGACAGTAAGCAGAATAGTAAACACAATGATGGAAATGGCAAAGCAAATGATTTGACGCAAGAGCTCACTGGAGATGGAATATTTGGTAAATGGAACCTTGAAGCTCTTCTCCACTTTGGGAACAATGAGTTTAGTATCATGGGTCTTACGCTCCTGTCCAATCATATCCTTCCAAACAGTGTTGCGCTCAAAGGTGATTTGGTCTCGCAAGTGGCTCTTCATCTGGCGGACGGCAAGAGCGGTTGAACCGTTACAGAAGGAGTCGGCATAGATACGCTCAACACGGGAAATTTGGTTCTTGAGCACTTCCATTGTTTGCGGCATAAAGGGTCTGCTATCCAGCACCATTTTACTAAGGTATTGGGCTCTGAGGTTACCTTCAAGGACTTTATCATATTTCTTGAGAATCTTTTCAAATGCGGTACGGTTAAGATCAACATAGGACTCGAGCTCGGATAGCGATATATAAAGTAAGATTAAACGAGAGCGTAAATCTGCCATTTGCTCAAGAAGGCCATCGTCAAGGCGAGTGGACTGAAGTGACATACGGGATTCCAAAGACTGACGAGATAAACGACGGGAGTATTTAGATGCTCGAGATTCGCGACGTGCTGGCGCAATATTTTCGAGTTTATCTCTTGCTTCTTGGTCATCTTTTTCATTGGCAATAGCATTGGGACTAAAGGTAGAGTCGACGCTTTCAAGAGGAAAGTGATATTCTTCTTTTCCATAGTCATCGTTATGCACGTCACTAGCTTCATTTGTTTCGGCGTCCAACTGTTCAAGCATGCTGAAAAGCTCGTTTTCCTTTTGGGTGTAGAATTCGAGGACCTTTGTGAGCTGTACATCAAGAGCAGATAAAAACTTTGCTTCACCATCCTCGCGGTGCTCGGCGGCTAATTCGGGATCTCGTGCATTGATATCTTCTACTCTTTCTCTTTCTAATTGAAAGATGAGCTTCTTAAGAGTATCATAACTAATAAATAATGCATATATGTCAGTTTACTTTTTGTTTTAAAACAAGTGAAATAAAAAAAATTTTTTTTTTTTTTTATTAAATCAAAGACTTTACCTAACATAGTTATCGATCCATTCTGGCACTGCATTTAACTGCAGTGTTTGTGAAAATTTCATATTAAAACGTAGAACTTTTTTTAGAACAAAAAAAGAGTTGCTAGGAAAAAAAAAAATAAAGGAAGAGAAAAGAGAACTGATCTAACAAAAAAAAAACAAACGTCGATTTATTTATTTGTTTTATTTGCTTAGTTAAAAATAACACTCAGCTCCACCATAATTGCCTTGAGCCAGCTTAAAGTTTAAAGGGTATAAAATGATAATAAGCTGTGTATCGGATTAGTAAATGTTATTGGTAAATTGGGGCACAGCATGACCACACACGACCATGCATTCAGCAAATAAAATGGGTGCTTTTTGTTCGGAGTAAAATGCTTTTTTAAATGTCCTTTTTGTCAAGATTTTTATGTCAATTAGTTCGATCATGGTGTCGTTATTGAATCATTGGGAACTCGTACAACTGTATTTATCACCATTTTTATTGTTACAATAGGTGCAATCGTGTTACTTGCTATTCTTTAAAAGAGAATGTATTCACTAACAAGTAAACTGGTGATAATATATATATTTTTTTTCAATTCTCGCTTCCGCTATTGGCCGGTTTCATCTCTTCAGAAAAATGGAAGGAAGTTGTTGTAGGTCGTCCAATTATACAGCACACGTGGGATCTTCGTTGCTTTACCGAGCGTTAAGCTCGTTTCAGTACTTATTATTAGAAATGAGAAATTGAGCTTTTGACCCCACTTTCCTCTTCTGCTTTCAACATTTTACTGAAACTCAATTTTTCTTGTACGATTTTCATATATACTTGAGGATGCAACATGGCGCCAAGCTTTATTAACTAAATATATACCATGTGTGTGTATCGTGTTTTATTGGATTAACAATCATAACATTTTGTCTGGCGTATTTTCACTTAAAAGAACAAGTATATAAATCCATGAGAAAGAAAATAGCAAGAATGATCAATAGAAAATGAATGATGATCAATGGTATTATTCAACTATGTCCTGGAAGCTTAGCAGATCTGTGTTTCATTAATTGAGTTGATAAAAAAAAAAGTCGGTAAAATACATTTTACTTATTTCTATCTATTATGCTAAGAATCAGAGTGCATCGCTGAATTTAGCATCATCTGAAACATTTCGAATTGATAACAACAATGCATCCACGGCTGAATACTAGCGATTGTTATTTTATACCATGCTAAAAGTAAATGGTAAACTATGATGATAAATAAAAGTGAGCATAGTACATGATATTTATTTTTCGTCATTATTTTCATAATGACTTGGGAAATTATTTCATTGTGTATTTTTCTTGCACTAAAAAAGTTTTGTGCTATTTGTCGGTCCGAGGTGGTTATTCCCATTCGTTTAATGGCAATGGAGGTTGTTTCATATATATATGAAAACGTGCCATCATTTATTATTAAAAACAGGGTGTCTCACTCTAAAGTACTTGATTTAGACATTCTCATGTATTAGAAAGAAAAGGAAATAGAATGCTGCTTTGCCTTAAAAAGGTCATTTTTCTTCTTGAATGCTTAGTACTGATTTATGTTTGAAATAACCCGAAGATTAATATGTATTTTAAATGTATGGGTCGTTGCATGATGAATTATATACTTTAACACGGAATACTAGCTAAAAGCAAGATTTCGTATAGTGCTTTGTGAATATTAACTCTTAATCTAAATCCACATGTATGATTTTAAGACTTTGTTTTTTAAGCAGTTGCCTGTACCGAAGCAAAAAAAAAAAAAAAAAAAAAA